>JACEIK010003060.1:105955-121393 GCA_018107945.1 Datura stramonium | reverse complement strand
CCAGATATCGTTACAGGATGGTTAAGGGCCTAGAACACTGGAAACAGGCTAGCGAAGGAATAAAATGTGTCGTGAATTTTTTATAAGTGTGAAACTCATGTATTTCGGGTAGCTACTGGTTCGGGGGACCGCTGCAGCGGACCATGTAGCGGTCGGGTCCCGCCGTGGCGAATTTGGGGAGTGACCGCTGGAACTGCCACAGTGACACTTTGGCCGTTGTAGCAGGTTTGCTGTTGCAAAAATGTGACCGTTGTAGCGAGTCCGCTGCAGTAGACGACGGGAATCAGAAAGTGGGTTTAAGTGAAATTTTTGAGGGTTTTACCCCATTATTTCTTAAAATCGAACATAAGGGATAGAGAATGAAGATTCTCTCCAGAGTAGTGAACGCTCTTGCATAGATAAGATTCTTTATTCCCTACCCCTTTCAATGAGTTTTGTTGATCCTAGAGTTCTTGTATACCTTTAATAGTAGAGTTTTGGAGTAGAGAAGGGATGTTAGACTAGGACTGAAGTGGTTAAACTTGATGATTTAGGAGTATTGATCACTTCCCTAGGATTATTGTTGAGAATGAGGGTTGTGCGAGAATTGAGACCTAGAATTAAGAAGAATTGGGGTTCACTTTCGAAAGTGCCCTGAAGGGGAGGGTTTGATCTTTTAAAACTCTTCATATTAAGAGTTAGTAATGAATTACTCTCTATTATGTTGTAGATTTCGAGCATTCCGAAGCTGAAAGAAAGGGCAAGGCTCCCGCAGAGTAGCTGAATCATTATCTTCGGCTTTTGAGGTAGGTTATGGTTAGAAGGGTTAGATTTTGTATAATAGCTTGTATGCATGTGTAATAATGGCATGTGATTGATCTTCAGACCTTACGTGATATGAGATTTTCTATTTGAATTAAATTGTGGAAATCATGTTAATATGAGTTGATCATGAACTGTGGTGAAAATCTTGTGGAACTGTGAAGTGAGATTCTTTTTAGATGCTTCAATGAGAACCGATGATTCTGTAATTGTGAAAGTATGGGGTGGAATATAGACTCCTAAATGATGAATTACTTATGTATATATGTGGGTTGTACCTTATTACGTTCCATGATGAGAGATGACTTCAATAGTAAAAGAATCTTGAGATGAGTGGCTCATGTCGAGAGAAGCATCGGGGCGAGCATTATTATTGACTGGATCGTGTTCGATGGGAGTATCCGGACGAGCGTATGAGTGGGAGCGGGTGCCACACGACACAGTACATAGATTTCTAGAGTCGCCTGCAGGTCATGACTGGAAGGACAAATTAAGACCCTCTGGAATATGTGTGCACTATTTTATGGATTGAGTGTTTATGGTGATATGGCGGGGGCATGTTCCCATCGTGAATGGAGACCCGCTGCTGTTAGAGGTGGGGCTCTTGCTCCTGCTCTAGTTAGGGAGAGATCTGCATCTCCGTGCCACCAGCAGTACAAGAGCGGGTGGATGTTGAGGTTGAGGTTCCGACGCGGGGAGAAGCTCCTACCACGCCGGCATCTTCTGAGGTTCTAGCTCAGGTTCTCAACCTCCTGAGCGGCCTTGCGGGTACTAGGGCAGCAACAACAACTCCAGCGGGCCAGAAGTCAAGGATACAACATACAATTGTTGTGGCTCCGCGAATCGATGATATGTCTGAAGCTGTCATGTTCCCAAGCCCGATAGTGAGACTGGTGATGACAGGGAGGAGCATGTCCTGTTTTGGAGGTTCACCAAGATGAAGCATCCTAATTTCTATGGCACAGAGGCAGAGGATGCCAACGAGTTCATTATTGACTGCCATGAGAGGCTCCATAAGATGGGGGCGGTAGAAAAGTATGAAGTAGAGTTTTTGACCTTTCAGTTCATGGGGGATGCTAAGCTCTGGTGGAGAGATTTTGTGGAGTGCGGACTAGCGGGGTCACCACTGTTGACTTGGACCCAGTTCTACTCCACATTTTTGGAGAAATATATTCCTCGCACTTTGAGGGACAGAAGATGGGATGAATTTACCACCATTGAGCAAGGAAACTCATATGTTGCAGCATACGAGGCTCGATTTCACTCACTATCCTAGTACGCTTTACTTTTTCTGCCCACAAAGGAGGAGAGGATCGCGCAGTTTGTTAAAGGCCTGAATGTGGGCCTCCAAGTATCAGTATTGCAAATGGTCTCCTCAGGTAAGACCTTCCAGGAGGTGATAAAGTATATGAAGTCAGTTGACGGGGTGAGACAGAAGGGTTATGCAAGGAATAAGACCACATGTTTTCTCTGGGCGCCCTATTCAGTCCTCCATGCAGATGTTAGCCAGAGGTCCGCCAGGGATATCTCCATGACTGTCAGGTGCAGTTGGGGGTACTCATATGGTTCGTTCAGACTTTGGAGCTCACCCTATATCCTCTGTTCTGGCTTAGAGACCTGTTATTAAGAAGGTCTGTCATGAGTGTGGTGAGTATGGCCACATCTGCAGATAGTGCCCCAGGTTCGGACAAGGCGGGCATATTGTTCCTTACCCAACTCCTCGAGCTCGGGCCCCTGCCGGGAGAGGAGGTAGTGCATTCAGTTAGGATCGTCCACACCTGGGATGAGGTGGTCATCCAGCCGTTAGGGGTGGTATTTAGCAGGGTAGAGGACCTGCTCAGGTGGTTAGGGGTGGCACCAAGGTAGGTAGAGGGGTGGCATAGCCCAACCGGGGCGGCTCTCAAGTGAGTAATCAGGACCAATTCTATGCTTTTCCTGGTAGACTAGAGGCAGAGTCTTCAAACGTCGTCATTACAGGTACTATCCTTGTCCGTGACCGAGTGGCTATGGCATTGTTTGATCCGAGTTCTACTTTTTCTTATGTGTCCACTTACTTTTCTTTAGGGTTGAAACTTATTTGTGATATGCTTGCTGTCCCTATTCAGGTGTCTACTCCTGTTGGGGACTCTATGGTGGTTGATAGAGTCTGTCGTACGTGTTCTGTGGATTTCATGGGTTGTGACACTCAGGCTGATTTAGTGATCTTAGACATGGTTGATTTTGATGTGATTTTAGGAATGAGCTAGTTGTCCCCTTAGCATGCCATTCTAGATTACTATGCTAAGACCGTCATATATTGGGTCCAGAGTCGTTTAGGTTGGAGTTGAAAGGGAATTTTACCCCTTCTCCTAAGAAACTTATTTTGTATATTTGTGCCTGTAAGTTGATAGAGCGGGGTTGCTCAGTATGTCTGGCTCATGTTTGGGACACTAGTTTAGAGGGTCCTTCCATAGAGCCGGTCCCGGTTATTTGTGAGTTCTTGGAGGTGTTCCTTGCAGATTTGCTTGGCATTCTATCGGACCGTGACATCGATCTGTATAGACTCCGAACCAGGTACCAGACCCATTTTTATTCCTCCATATCGAATGACACCTTCTAAGTTGAGAGAACTTAAGGAGTAGTTGTACGAGTTGCTTAGTAAAGGACTCATCAGACTGAGTGTATCACCGTGGGGTGCCCTGATTTTGTTTATAAAGAAGAAGGAAGGTAGTATGCAGATGTGCATCGACTACCGCCAGTTGAACAAGTTAACTATTCGGAACAAGTACCATCTTCCTCGAATAGATGATTTGTTTGATCAGTTACAGGAGGGGTGGTGTTTTCAAATATTGATTTGAGGTCTGGTTATCACCAACTGAAAATCTGGGCTGAGGATATTCCCAAGAAACCCTTTCAGATCAGGTATGGGCCTTACAAGTTTCTGGTAATGTCATTTAGAGTCACTAATGCCCCAGCTGCGTTCATGAGCCTGATGAATAATATTTTCAAACCATCCTGAATTTCTTTGTTATTATTTTTATTGACGATATCTTGGTGTATTCTAAGACCAAGCAGGAGCATGAGAATCATCTAAGGATTGTGCTGGAATTACTGAAGGAGAAGCAGTCATATGCTAAGTTCAGCAAGTTTGAGTTTTGGTTGGAATCAGTATCCTTTCTGGGACACGTGGTTTCCAAGGAAGGAATTCGAGTTGATCCACAAAAGGTGGAGGTGGTCAGAAACTTCGCGAGGCCAACTAATGTGATGGAAATTTGGTGTTTTGTGGGGCTGGCCAGTTACTACCATTGGTTCGTGAAGGGTTTCACCTCCATAGCTTCGACATTGACCAAGTTGATACAAACGGATGTACCTTTCCAGTGGTCATAGGAATGCGAAGCAAGTTTCTAGAAACTCAAGACTTTGCTAACCACAACACCTATCCTAGTGTTACTCATGGAAAGTAAAGACTTTGTTGCTTATTGTGATGCCTCATGGTATTGGTTGGGTGTTGTGTTAATGTAGGAAGGATAGGTTATTTCTTATGCCTCGAGACAGTTGAAGGTGCATGAAAAGAATTACCCCGCGCACGTCTCTACAGTTAACAATAGCGGTGTTTGCCCTAAAAATTTGGAGGAACTATCTGTATGGAGCTCGATGTGAGGTGTTCAGGGATCATCGCAGTTTGCAGTATGTATTCTCCCAGAAAGATCTTAATTTGAGGCATAGGAGATGGATAGAGCTACTTAAGGATTATGATATCACTATCCTGTACCATCCAGGGAAGGCCAATGTTGTGGCAGATGCATTGAGCCAGAAGATGATGAGCATGGGCAGTTTAGCTTGCTTGGAAGCTACTCAGTGGCCGATGGCCAGGGAAGTCCAGACTTTAGCAAATAGCTTGGTGAGGTTGTTGCTGACAGAAACCAGTGGGATACTAACTAACATGGAGGCTAAATCTTCACTGCTAGAGGAAATCAAAGCTAAGGCAGTTTGAAGATTAAAAGCTGGGTAAGATTAGGGATAAAGTTTTGCAGAGAAAAGCTAAGGAAACAGTGTTAGATAATGAAGGGGTCTTGAGAATAAAGGGGCGGGTGTGTGTTCCCTGAGTTGGTGAGCTAATTAAAACTCTTTTGGAAGATGCTCACAACTTGAGGTACTCTGTTCACCCCGAGTCACCAAGATGTACCACGATTTGAAACAACACTATTGGTGGGGCACGATGAAGAGGGATATTATGGACTACATTGCTTAGTGTTTGAATTATCAATAGGTGAAGTACGAGTACCAAAATCCTGGAGGAATACTTCAGAGAATGCATATTCCCTAGTGGAAATAAGAGAGGATAGCTATGGACTTCCTGGTCGGTCTTCCCAAGACTTTGGGGAAATTTGACTCTTGGGTCATAGTGGACAGATTGACCAAGTCTGCTCATCTCTTGCCAGTCCAAGTGACTTACAACACCGAGAAACTAGCTCAGCTGTATGTAAAGGAAGTAATTCGGTTACATGGTGTTCCTATTTCAATTGTATCAGACAGGGGCACTCAGTTCACTTCTCATTTCTAGAGGACCTTGCAGGCTGAGTTGGGTACGAGGTTGGACTTGAACACAACTATTTATCCTCAGACAGACAGATAATTAGAATGGACTATCCAGGTATTGGAGGACATGCTCCTGGCGTCTGTAATAGACTTTGGGGGCCATTGGGACAAATTCTTTCCCTTGGCAGAGTTCACCTTTAACAATAGCTATCACCTGAGCATAGGCATGGCACCATTTGAAGCTTTGTACGGGAGAAAGTGCAGGTCTCCAATTGGGTGGTTTTGATGTGTTTGAGGTGAGGTCTTGGGGGACTAATTAGTTAAAGGAGTCCTTGGAAAAATTTCAAATAATTTAGGAGTATCTGGTAGCTTCTCAGAGTAGGTAGAAGCA
This sequence comes from Datura stramonium, assembly GCA_018107945.1. Lineage (NCBI taxonomy): Eukaryota > Viridiplantae > Streptophyta > Magnoliopsida > Solanales > Solanaceae > Datura > Datura stramonium. Next base: position 115,683 of record JACEIK010003060.1, on the reverse strand, counting down.
GTACGCAAACAAGAAAGTGAGGTACATGGAGTTTATGGATGGGGAGCAAGTGCTGCTCAAGGTGTCCCCTATGAAGGGGGTGATGAGGTTCGAAAAGAGGGGAGATCTTAGCCCGAGTTATTTTGGGCCATTTGAAATACTTCAGCGTGTTGGGGAAGTGGCTTATGAGCTGGCCTTCCGCCAGGATTATCTGGAGGGCACCCAATGCTGCATGTGTCAATGCTGAAAAAGTATCATGGGGATGGGACGTATATTATCAAGTGAGACTCTGTGCTACTGGATGAGAATTTGTAATTTGAGGAGGAGCCTACAACGATATTGTCAAGAGAGGTTCAAAAGCTAAGGTCGAAAGAGATTTTGACAGTAAAAGTCTAGTGGAAGACCCGTCCTATTGAGGAAGCCACATGAGAGATCGAGGCGGATATGTGGATCAAGTATCCCTAACTCTTCGTGGAATCTGGCAAGTACTCTTCCCTTTCTTTGTATAGACTGTTCGGGGATGAACGGTGTTTTATTTTTTATTTCATGTAACGACTCATACATTGTTGCGGGATGGTTAAGGGCCTAGAACATTGGAAATAGGCTAGGGAAGGAATAGAATGTGCTGTGATTTTTTTTCTAAGTGTGAAACTAGTGGATTTTAGGTAGCTACTGGTTTAGGGCACTGCTGCAGTGGTGGGATTCCTGCTGCAATGAGACCGTGGTAATGGTCGGAGTCCAACCGTGGAAAATTTGGGGAGTAACCGCTAGAACCGCTGCAGCGACACTTTGGCTGCTACAGCGGATGACGGGAATCAAAAAGTGGGTTTATGTGGGATTTTTAGGGTTTTACCCCATTATTTCCTAAACTCGAAAGAAGGGATAGAGAATGAAGATTCTCTCCAGAGTAGTGAACACTGCTTCCAAAGTAAGATTCTTGATTCCCTACCCCTTTCAATGAGTTTTTGTTGATCCTAGAGTTCTTGTAGATCTTTAATAGTGGATTTTTGGAGTGGAGAAGACTATAGGCTATTAGACTAGGGTTGAATTATGGGGAGCTTATGGTGTGGTTAGACTTGATGATTTAGGAGTATTGATCACTACCCTAGGATTATTGTTGAGAACGAGGGTTGTGCGATAATTGGGACCTAGAACTAAGAAGAATTGAGGTTCACTTACGAAAGTGCCATGAAGAGGAGGGTTTGATCTTCTTAAACCCTTAATACGAAGAGTGAGTAATGAATTACTCTCTATTTTGTTGTAGATTTCGAGCATTCCGAAGCCGTGAGAAAGGAAAAGACTCCCGCAGAGTAGTTGAATCGTTATCTTCTACTTTAGAGGTAGGTTTTGGTTTGAAGGGTTAGACTTTGTATAATAGCTTGTATGCATGTGTAATAATGACATGTGATTGGTCTTAGGACATTACGTGGTATGAGATTTTCTATTTGAATTAAATAGTGGACATCATATTAATATGAGTTGATCATGAATTGTGGTGAAAATCTCGTGGAACTGTGAAGTGAAATTTTTCTTAGATGCTTCAATGTGAATAGATGATTCTATAATTGTGCAAGTGATGGAGTGGAATATAGACTTCTAAATGTTCAATTACTTATGTATATATGTGGGCTGTATCTTGTTACATTCCATGATGAGAGATGATTTCAATAGTAAAAGAATCTTGAGATGAGTGGCTCGTGCCCGAGGGGAGCATTTGGGCGAGCGTTATTGTTGAGTGGCTCGTGTTTGAGGGGAGCATTCAGATGAGTGTATGAGTGGGAGCGGGTGCCATGCCAACACAATACATGGATTTCTAGAGCCCCCTGCAGGTTATGACTGGAAGGGCAAATTAAAACCCTCTAGAATATGTGTACACTATTTTATGGATTGAGTGTTTATGGTGGTATGGCGGGGGCATGTTCCCATCATATCACCATTTTTTTACTTTGTTTAAGCTATGCTCTTACTCGTATGTAAGACCGAATAAAGAATGTGCTAAGTGGTATTGGAAATTACGGGTTTGGTTTATTAGATTTGAATAGAAGAACATGAACTTGATTCTAAGTGTGACACGGTTCTGATGTTGCTGTTGAGTGAATTTTTTCTGTAATTCCTGTTGCATTTGCAGGTGATAAAGATGGGTACTTATTTTTGTTCATACTTGTGTTATCCTAAATTGAGCTGAAAAGTATGTGCATTAATGACACTAATGAAATGATGACTGCAGAATTGTTGAAGCTTTAGCTAAGTCATGCTACTGCCCAAGACAGTATCGTTGCAGTAGGACTACTTTCGTTGCGGCGAGATCTTTGTGGTGGTCAACTGACCGCTACCCTATCCAGTGAGCAGGTTTGCTATCACCTAAGTAGACATATTGTAATTGAAATGGTTTTTATACTTCTGTAAAATGTTAGAGACATCTTATGTTATTGTTACCCTGTTTGCATGTTATTATGTGAGGTCGGCCGATGATGCCTACCAGTACCTGTTATGTACTGACCCTACCCCTGCAATTCTTTTCTAAGTGCAGAATTCGATCCAAGAAGCTCCTCTCATCCCCATATTTAGTTGCAAAAGATTATTCGCAAGGTGAGCGGTGCAAGATGGGCTGATTCACTTCCCTCCAGAAGATGTCATTTATCCGGACATTGCGGCTTTATTTTATGTTGTCTTTGGTTAAACATTCTAGAACTGTAGTTTAGATGTCGAGGTGCAATGACAATCAGGTCTTGGGAGTATTGTTTTTTTCATTTTTAAAAAGATTGTATTCGTTTGATGACTCGTTTGTTTATTTCTTTATGAATATTCCATGTCGGGTTAAGAATCTAGGAATTTGTTGGTTCACCCACCGGGGAGGGGGGTTAGTGCGGGTGCCAATCATGACCATTTGATTCGTTACATTACCTGTCTCTAAAATCAACAAGCAACCGACAATATCACCAACACGTGCCATAATATCAGCCAAAATTCTATTAAAAATGCCACAACATCAAAATCCATCTCCAAATACGATAATAAGTCTAATACTAGTCACAAGTTTATCATAACAGAAGGATACTCATGAAACTAATGAAATGACTAACAGAGCGACTCTAAGAGTTTTAATAGAGGATAAAAAACATATGAATAAACTTCCTGCCCACCGCGAACTAATGCGAGGCTCAACATAAACTATCAACTCATACGCTTTAGTTAATAAGGTCCTCACCAACATCACCTGTGGTCTTTGTATAAAAAATAGCGGGCAGTAAGTTGCTAGCTCAGTGAGTAATAACACATAACCGCAACCATTTTTATTTGGGACAAGTCAAAGAACATACTAGAAGGATAATAATAAAATATCATAAAATAAAATGTCCTTTGAGAAATGGTAAGAATAATCAGTCTTGTCTGTTTCATGTAAGCATAAATTAATTAACAATTTAATCATAAAATATGTAAATACTATCATATCAAATCTTATGTTTTGGGAGATTTCCAAGAATGAAACATGTAATAGGTGTGGCTCCCTACCTTGAGAAGTATCCAATATCTATGAAACCTTCGTAAAAGAATCAAATATTTCAGTAGGTCCTTGTTCGAGGGAAATCAGTAACTATATGCTAATTTTACCTTCCCACTAATGAGGGCTATAATGGTAATCTATAAATACAAGGTGCACCAGATCTAACAAACCCACCGTTAGCTAAGGGATCCATCAAAGACTACTCCCATTTATACTTTTCTTTGTAAACAATAAGTACTCGCATAAAATATTTTTAGTATAGTGTAGGGCATTTAAATTTTCATCAAATCCTACACTTTTATTTTTTTAATGGAAATTATATCTCAAGTAACAATAAAACACATCTACTAATAGTGAGAACTTCTAAAATATCGATAAATATCTCAAATACATGTTTCAATATCATATCAAGTAAAAGACTTGCCCCATATGTAATTTTAAAGCATTCTATAACACAATTTACTTTCAAAATCATATATAAATTACGCAAGTTATGAAACCACAATTTTCTGTAAAGTTACTATTCACTATACTCATGTCAAAGTATTAAACTTGTCGCCTCGAGCAAACCGTATAAATTTCTTTGATCAATCTATAATCATTTTATATCAATCTCGTGTCAGTTTCCTCATTTATGCTTATTCATAACTAATTGAAGATACCCAAATCTTGAGAATTCATGTTTAATCATCGATGCGGAATTCTATTTACTCATGCCATGAGTAATTTAACTGTGCAAAATCTACTAATTTCAGCCAATTCATATAATTTATTCTTCCAATTCGTACCCAAATTTCTCTGAATTTACGCTTAAAACAAACTAAAATAACCTTCCCATCCATTCTACTTTTTTTGTTGTATGCCGAAATATAAGAGTTTACAGTCAAATCTTCTAATGTACTCACTCAGTTCACGAGAATTTAATAGACTCCTTCATTTTTTTCTAACGTACCCTTGATTCATGAACTCTCAACCGTAATTCAATAGTCATGGGTCATATGAATCAAATTTATAGACTAAGTTGAGAAATTTACAATTTTCTTCTCATTCTATCTTGAATTATTTATCAAAGACTTGAATTCTCTCCGCTTCATGCTCCTTTATTGAAAAATTGATGCCCTTTACGTTCTTTTTTCTTTTTTTTCATCTCTTGTTTTGGTGGAAGCTTTCAACATCAACGACTCTCTTTTTTACTCTTTCCAGAAGTGGTTGGTGATAACACTCAAACTCACACTCCTAATAAAGTATGAAGCGGACGTTGTCAATAAATAACCCAACAAAAGTTGGGGTCGAACCCATAGTGAATATGGCCAGAACTAGACTAATGTAGATATTTAAACTTTTAGGTATGTTATCTCCAAATTGGGGGGTTTATAGAAAATAGTTGTAAAACAAGATTTAAAATCAGTTGTTGTTTATCAAGATTTGCAATTAACTAGGGTAAGTGTTCCCCATGGGTTCATAACTACTTCGGTTTACACTGGTGATCTATCCCAATGCTTACTTGTAGAAATGATAACTAGGATTCATCCAAATGACTGGTTCGTCCCTATTTGATGACTATACTCAATTACCGGGTTACGTCTCATGAGTGATTTCAATTTAACCATTATCAATTTGTCCCAAATTAACTATCCTGCGACCGCCGCTCAAGTTATACAATGACCCATAAAAATCAAAGTTTTGTTGTAATTCTCTTTTCCTAATTTCTACTTCTCTAGGTTCAAGAAAGTAAAGAATTTGAGCATTTCTTAATGTTGCGCTCCATTAAAAAAATATTAAAGATGAAGAGAATACAATACACGTGTTTAGCATTGATTTCAAATCATTTTGTGTAACCCTAGTTTGTTAATCCACCATGGTTCCCACAATCCTAGGTGTGGAGGTTTTAGCCTCTCGTGATTATAAGATTATTGAGAATATTCATAGACAAACACATAAGTTAATACTCACAACGATGATTGAAAGAAAATCTGCTTTGAAAATTGCAAGAAAAGATGATGAACAAATTCAAATACAAGTTGAGAAAATCAAAGTTAAGATATCCAGAATTGCTCTTCAATATTGTAAAAAATTGATTACAACTTGATAATTGATGAGTTGGTAATTTACCAACTTATTAGGCTTTAAAACTTGAGTTTTTTTTCGTTCTTGAGTTGATTATTTGGATTTTATGCCCGTTTTTCTTTTCTTGTGTGCAGATGACTAAATGGGAAGAAAAGAGCAAAAATGTAGCAAAAAGAAGGGAGTGAGAGTGAATCAGCAACTCACAAATGAAAACCGACGATACGCCGGCTAAAGGCTGAACATTACTTCCTCAAAGAATTAGTGCCACCGGCGGATCGTGACTTGCCAGCGGTGAGTCACCGAAAGATATCCAAAGTTTTGGAAAATGGCTTGAAGACCCGGTGGTTCACAGATTGGCATCGGCTAAACGCCGAGTGAACCACCGGTGTTCACTGGAAATGAGTAAGGATGCAGAAAGACACTCAGCGGTTCACGGATTGTAACCGGCGAACCGCCGGTGTCTTCGCCGATTCTAGAACAGTGCTCATGGGGGTATAATTGTTCAACACTGGAAAAGAGATAAAAAGTGCCCTACTTTTTAGATATAAATAGAAGATAAAGTACTTTGTACTGAGATATGCAGAAGGAGATATAGAACTAGAGATATTGGGAAAAACAAAGCTTACATCACATCATTGTTTCTCCTTTTAGTTGAAGAACATTCTCTTAGCTGAGATAGGGAGATTTTGATTGAAAATTGTACAAAGTACTCTGCTCTATTTCTTCTTTGTACTAGTAAGTTTTAGCTATCATTGGAGATTATTTTGTGAAGTTGATTTATCTACTCTTGCTATTGAATTCAATGATGCTATTGATGAATGAGTTTTTGAATTGCTTAACTATGAGTAGCTAAAATTATTAATGAGAGGTGTGTGATGATGAATACTTAATTGGATTGGGTATTGCTAGAGTCATCTTCATATTGTTCATGCAAGTGTAAATCTATTAGATTCTCTTCAATCTATAAAGGAAGATCCATTGATTATGATATGGGTCTATCTATTCTTGCTTGATTGTAGCTTGTAAAAGAATAATTAAGTATTGAAAGAAAATTTAGTAGTGGGTATGGAAAAGAGAGTGTGAAATTGGACTAAAAATAGCTGAAATTATATTCTCATTCCTTATTAGCGACTAATAGCTATAAATTAGTACAACTGCTAATCCAGATCAAATGGGGTTGAGCTAAATTGCGACTAAAGGTTTGACAAAACTCTAGTGAGAGGTAACTAGAAGGCTGAAAAGCTGTAATTACCCACTTTATGAGATTATTTACACTTATTGAACTCATAAGATGACTTGGCATGTCCTGATCTGTTAGTATTTCATCTACACCGCAGCTCTAGTCCTTCACATCCTTGTTGACAACTTATCTAATCTTGTTGTTTTATTTCACTAAATCAACCAATACAATTCTCTGAAAATTTCAACTCCCCCAATTTTAGTTGTTTTCATATTAAATCTACGTGGTGCAAGTTAAATCAATTTGTCAATCGACACTTGTAACTATCATTCCCTAGTCCTTGTAAGATTTGACCCCGGCGCTCGTCGAGTTACTTATTTTGATATTTTGGCTGTGTTTATTCTTTGCATTAAAGATATATTTTGGATCTTATCAAAAATGGTGTCGTGCCGGGGACTAGCTCTTGATGATCTTGTGTTGATTGTTAAGTTGAAATAGTTTTGCATTGTAGCTACTTAACGTGAGTTTGTTGTGTTGTTAGGATCTCATAACCACATGAGTCATCACTCCCAAGCAGGGGAAAACTCAGTGGAGGGTAACATGGAACTCGAGAAAGATAATTCGGTGATGCTTGAAGTTGCAAGAGCCTCTCTCCTACCACCGACAGTAGGAAATGCAGTGTTTCATGTCACAAGCACCATGCTTCACCTGTTGCAAATGAAGGGGCTCTTTGGCAGAAAACCAAGTGAGGATGCGAATCGTGATTTGAGAAACTTCTTGAAAATATGCCATCCCTTCAGTATAACAAATATCAATCAAGAGTCAATCAGGTTGAGACTCTTTCCTTTTTCATTGACGTGGGAGGCGATAATGTGGCTAGAGGAACTCCCTCCGGGATGTATTACTTCATGGCAGGAGCTAACGAAGGCCTTCTTGGACCGCTTTTTCCCTCCATCAAAGATGATTTAGCTGAGGGATGATATTACAAATTTCAAGCAAGAACTAAGAGAGCCTTTACACGGGGCGTGGTTAAAGTTTAAAAAGAAGGTTTCTCTTTGCCCAAATCATGGATTGCTGGATGGAGTACTTCTCCAAAGCTTCTATTGGGCCCTTGATTCAATCAATAAGTTTGTGGCCAACAACCTAGCTGTTGGTCTATTATGGATCAAACATATGGTTTGGCCAAAGCCCTCCTAGACAGAATGAAAAAGACCAATAAGGATTGGCACACGATAGAAACAAATGTGTCCACTCATGAGATCAGTTCAAGTACATTGGCGGCGGAGTTGCGGAAATGGCATGAAGAATGGGATGAAAATCTTGCATAGATGATGACACAATTAGAATTGATGACCAAGCACGTGATAGGAGCAGGACCAAAGGTGGTAAATGCCTTGGGAATGCAAGGTCCCTTACAATATGAAGGAGGGTCGTCACCGCCAAGATATGAAGAGGAATGCCAATATATGGGCAACCAAATGGGAGGTCCTCGACCTGGATTCCAAGGAGCAAACAAAGGCCCATGACGCCCAAGGGATGACAACCAAGGTTGGAGAAATCGTGAGCCACAAGGATGGCCTGAAAGGTGGGGTAATAGAGAGCTAAACCAAGAGAGTGATTGCTATCACCGGAGTTTGAACCCATATGTTCCCCCTCCTAAGGTTGGAAATCCCCAAAATCAGCCGGGCGTGAGTGATGCCGGCAATTCAAAAATTGAATAAATGCTATCTAGAGTTCTGAAGAAGGTCGAGTCGACTGAGAGTGGGGTGAAAGAATTAAGAGGGGAGGTGTCTAACCTCGCCCAAATAGCGAGTTCACATTCCACCTCCATCAAGCATTTGGAGGCGCAAATGAATCACCTGTCGGCTCAAATGAACCCCCAGATGAAGGGTACATTACCTAGTGACACAATGCCTAATCCCAAGAAAGATGGTCAATACATGGCCATTGTCACTAGAAGTGGTAAGGTGATTGGAGATGCCCCTGTGAAGCCTAGTGATGATGATATCCCGAAATCAGTTGAAGAAGATAAAGTCGACAAAACGACAATGACTCAAAAGAATGAAGAAAGGATTGATGAGGAAAAAGAGGGAAAGGATGATGAAATCCTCTCCCATGCTTGTGATGATGAGGCGGGCATGAAGGCCCCAAATAATAACAGGGTTGAATTAAGAATCCCACCTCTTTATCCACAATGGCTGGCCAAGAAAAAGAAGGATGACCAGTTTAGAAAGTTTGTTGACATGTTTAGCAAGTTGTCCATAAATATACCATTAGTGGATGCTTTACTCCAAATTCTTGGTTATGCCAAATTTATAAAAGATCTGTTGAAGAAAAAAAAGGTGGTTGATGCAGGCACTGAAGAGAAAACACACCATTGTAGTGCGGTAATGATGAGTAATCTTTCCCCCAAAAGGGAGGACCCCAGAGCTTTCACAATCCCATGCACAATTGGAATATGTGTGTTTAAAAAGGCTCTATGTGATCTTGGAGCCAGCATAAATTTGATGCCCCTGGTTATTTTTAAGAAATTGGGACTCGGAAGCACTAAAGTGACGTCAATGAGGCTGCTAATGGCAGATAGGTCAATAGAAAGACCACAGGGGGTGCTAGAAGATGTGCTGGTGAGAGTGGACAAATTTATTCTACCGGTCGATTTTGTTATTTTGGATTGTAAGATGGATGCAGAGGTTCCCATTATTTTTGGAAGACCATTAGTCATGGTGGACGTGGATCTTGGAGAGCTAAAATTTTGAGTTGGAAGTGAGGAGGTCACCTTCAAGATGTGTCCATTAGCTGAAACACCCCCGAATGCAAAGTGGTTGGAGTATTGAAAAGTGATGATGAGGACAAGGGATTGGAGCTGAAGGAGACGAAGACGGATGATTGATGGTGCCCCACAAGTGTACGGGTCATACAAGTAATATAGTGGCCCTTTTTAAGAGCCGGATGTCGAACCCACAGGGACTGGACCAATTCAGCTAACTATCAAGTTCA
>JACEIK010003060.1:0-37429 GCA_018107945.1 Datura stramonium | reverse complement strand
ATGCCAAAAAATTTTGATAACTAATAGCCTATTTGGCCAAGTTTCTAAAATCAGCTTATTTTGAAAAGTGTTTATTAAAAAATTATGGTGAGAAGCAGTTTTTGTTTGGACAATAAATTTAAAAGGCACTTTTGAGCAACAATTAGTATTTAGCCAAACTTTTTAAAGGTGCTTCTAAGTGTATTTTCCTCAAAAGTACTTTTCAAATAAGTGCTTTTGGGAAGAAGCTATTTTTTTACCTTCTCAAAAACAACTTCTGCTACTCCCTAGAAGCACTTATTTTCTCTCAAAATTTTGGCCAAACACATCAATTTTTTAAAATAAGCACTTTTGGCCTTTCAAAATCTTGGCCAAATAGGCTATAAGTGAGGCAGTACAAGTAGGCACTTTGTCAGTATTTTCCCGTTAGCTTTTAGAATTTGCTTCTAGAATACAACGACTACCACTCTAATGTCAAATATGGTTAGCATTAGAGTGGTCAGATGCGTGTGAGAAGAGTTTCCAGGAGTTAAAAACTCGACTCACTACCGCTCCAGTGTTGACCCTACCAGAAAGATCAGATGGGTTTGTAGTTATTGTGATGCTTCCAGAGTTGGACTCAGCTACGTTCTGATGCAGTAGGGCAAGGTGATAGCCTACGCCTCCAGACAACTCAATGCTCATGAGAAGAATTATCCAACTCATGACTTGGATTTGGCAGCGGTGGTGTTTGCATTGAAAATTTGGAGACACTATCTGTATGGGGCTCATGTAGATGTTTTCGCCGATCACAAAAGCCTTCAGTATGTATTCAGTCAGAAGGACCTAAATCTTCATCAACAAAGGTGGTTAGAGCTCCTAAAGGACTATGACACGAGCGTGTTATATCACCTGGGAAAAGACAATGTGGTGGATGATGCCCTGAGCAGAGCGTCTATGGGTAGCGTGACTCATGTTGAAGTAGGCAAAAAGGAATTGGCGAAAGATATTCACCGGCTAGCTCGGTTAGGGGTGCAGTTGGTTGACTCAGCTGAAGGTGGAGTGGTAATGCAAAGCGGGTCAGTTTCCTACTTGGTTGTTGAAGTAAAGTCCAAATAGGATGAAGATCCCATTTTACTTAAACTTAAGGAAGCGGTTCTCAGGGAAGAGGTTGAGGCTTTCTCCAAAGGGGGAGATGGTATGCTCCGCAACTGTTACACCCCATAAATTTTTTGGTGATTATTTGATGTTTGTATGCTATGTTAATGGAAGTACGGGTTGTATATTGATCATAGATGACAAGGGAAATGTGTACGAATGAAAAAGAAAAGAGTATGTGAAGTTTATAAGTTAGGGTCAATTTTAAACGACCATATATCCCAATATATAATGAACTAGAAGCCCCACAACCTATACAATTAAATATATTTGAGTCTACTTTTCATAACATCAAACCGCTCATCAATCGGAGTTCAGAGTAAAATGTTATGGGCATTTTACTGAAGCCCCGTTAAGCAGTGACGTAAGCACCGCCTCCACCACCCGACCCCTATTTATTTAAGTTGTTTGATGCTCAAATCGTATCATTCCTATCCAAATTCGAGCTTCCTGCTTAGGGGATACTTCTATATGTATTTTACAGCCAAAAACCAAGATAAATCAAGGCAAATCATCAACCAAAAATTCAAGTCAAGTGAAGAAGATCTTTGCAAAGTTGAAGAGAGGCATCAGTGAGTCTTGTTTCTACATTTTGGAAGCATGTTTATGATGCTTTTTCTTCGTTTTTGGAGCATTAATAAGCTGCATATATACTCCCTTTTGTTAATGGTTAGATTCAATGGAGGAGGTAAGGATTCTATCCTTTAAACATACCAAAAATCTTAGCTAAAAGCTTGAAAATTGGAAGTTAGGCTAGGTTGTTTTTTCATGTGTGTTTAGCTGAAGTTTCTGTCATTCTTTGGGCAGTGAAGCTGCTGTGTTTGCAACAATGTTAAGCTTCCTAGATACTCCATCTTATTAGGAGTTGAATATAAGAAAAGGTTAACCATTTCTAGATATTAAACTTGCAAGAATTTCCTTAGCTAAAGTTAGAAGTTGAAGTTGGTTTTGTGGCTCATTTTTGGTGTGTTTCTGGGTGAAGTTTCTGCACGTTTTTAGAGGTTGACACAGCTGTGTTTTTCTGGTAATATACTCCTTTTATGCTGGGGGGTAATGACAATAAAATCTAGGTAAGTTCACTCTTTCATTTTCCCCTTAAAGGCTGTGGAAACAAGTTAAAACAAAGTAATGGAATGTTGTTTTGTATTGTTGTTATGGCTTCTGTTGGGATGACATTTTGTCTAGGAAATTGGCTCAAACTAGACTTGTTACATGAGTATAACTTCAAGGAATTTAAGAATACTAAACATGGTTGTTGGAGGAAAGAAGCGATTAAGAAAAACTCGTCAGAACAAGGTATGTAAAGCGCTCTTTGTCTCTTGATTTCAAGCACGAACTTGTGCTAAGGATGAATTTGGCATACCCCTGTACTTAATTTATGTAGTAGAATATTATGGTTCTTCCCTATTCTTATAATTACTTGGTATGACATTATGTATTTGCTAAAGAGTTGGAACACATGAGTGTAAAGTGAAGAGGGCAATTGCCTTCGATTATGGTTATAGTTGTAAATTGAGTCCGAAGTCCCCTCAGTGTTGGCACTGTGAGTTGGTGATGTCGGGCAAAATAGCATGCCCGCGGGAAAGTGATGCTTTATACCTAATTTAGTCTTGTTTATCTATTAATTTTTATACATTTTCATGTAATTTTATATAAATGTGAATATAAGGTAATTAACAAACATGATTAGTCTTTGTTTTGTAGGTTTTAAATTTAATTTGAGGAACTAATCATAAGTTGGTGAAGTAGAGGAATGGAGTCAAGCAATGTGCGAGGTTGGCAAGGAGCATGCTCTAGCAAGGCTGGCCGTGCTCGTGAGCCGTGCCACGCTGTGCGTGTGCCGCGCCCAGCGCCATGCCATCACTTGCTAGGCGCACGAGACAAGGAAGCATGTGTGCAGGCCTGGGGCCAAGGCCAAATGGGCCGCGTTGTACAAAGCTGTTGGCCAAGAAGAAATTTCAACGCTGCTAAGAGCAGCGTGTCACGCCTGCACGCAAGTGACCTCAACAATTTTGGCATCCCGAGGCAATTTCAAGAGCCTCCCGTTTACCTCCGTGTCACGGGAGGCAGTGCTCCGCGATACACTCGGTGACACAGAGCCGTTCCACAACAAAGCAAATTGTGCACGCTTCATTTACTATAAATAGGTCCCTTAGCTCCTAAAATCATTTGTCGATTTTATCTTCTGAAACCATTTAGGAGTGAAGGGAGAAGTGGGAGAACTCAGCTAGCGTTTGTCAAATTCCCTTCTACACCAATTCTTGTAAGTATGTTAATTTAGTTATAGCTTCTTGTAGTTTTACGAACATGAATGGCTAGAACCCTTCCTCTAGGGTTGAAGCCATGAATTCTGATTGTGTTTTTATGAAAACGTGTTGGAATTAAGTTATTGATTGTTGTTTTGTCTTGCATTTTGGTATGATTGATCACCATGAAAATATACACGTTAACTTAGGCATATGCTCGAGGAAGCATTTACCTAGGTCCGAACATGAGAATGTAGGGAGCATGATTGTATCTCACGATATAATTTGTGTTAGGATAGAAATATACCTACGCCTGCTTGGTTTAGATAAAACAGACGATAGCTAGACACCAATTTAGAATTATCACATCACCACTCGAAGAAGTAGTTGTGAGGCTAAGTTGAGTTGAATGATTAGGTGTACGAGAGTCCCTAATCATGTCCACGTAAACCACATCCACGTAATTAATTACCCACGAACTAGAATTAGCATCCTCTCTCACAACGATGCAACAGGCTAGTTTGTCGTGTTTAGAGGCTCGAAAGGCCATGAACATGCGATTCTAATTATGTGAGATGACAATTGATGTTTCATACTTAACCCATTGCAATTCGTAATAGCGCATGATTATTTGGTTTTAACTCTATGTTGCTCCTAGAGTGAATTCATAATATTTCATTGACCACAATTAGACTTAATTAATCTCCCTTGAAAACATCTATAATCAACATTTTCAGTATTTAATATCAATCTGAATCCAGATAGTTAGCGAAATGGGTCCACCTATGGGTCTACATTTTCCCAAAAGAGCCACTATATATTACTTGCACGACCCGTAAATTTCATGGCAAAAGGGAAAGAGTTTGCCACTTGTACTTTTACATTATGTTATGCATTTGTGGTGTCACAAGATTTTACATTAGGATTTATAAGGAATTTGGTAAACATGGCAAGACGACAACGCACGACAAAACTTAATATCTCGAAATTGGTTTTAACTCTATAAGGGCTAACGAGGGTGAAAAATGGAATTTCCTGGGTAATCAGTTACCTACCCCAGATATATGTTTTGAGGTGATTGAGGCCATGAGAGGGTCCCCGATCCCTCTCCTTGCTAAGAGGCTAAATTAACGCATTCTTCATTAACCGATACATTAAACTTGGAAAATAGAACTCAATGTGTAACTACATACTTCTATAGAACCATCTTTACTAATAGGTTATACAGTATATTTATGATAGAAGGTTATACCAAACCATAATATATGTATATGCTTTTATGCTTATGTTAAGTTATAGGCTAAGGTGGCAAGGATTGCCATTAGAAAGTTGCTATATATTGGTATCTGAGTTATCTAGACCTCCCGAGAATTGTTTAAGTCTTTGGCAGACACGTTGCACGTTCTTTGGAAAGTTGTATATGTGTAAGGAGTTTAACCTATGTGTGCTGAGGCGCTAGTAGCAAAGGAAAGAGAAGAGTAAATATTAAACCTTTAGGGTAACATGAGTTATATGCTCTCTACCTTCTGTAGTTGATTTCGTAAAACCTTGAAACACATTAAAAAAGGAAAAGACGAGAAATAAGGGATAAGGTTGGCAATTAGTGAAAAGATAAGTGCGTATGTAAGAATTGCTGGAATAGTGAACACGAGAGTATAATCAAGTAGGGAATGATGAAACTCTTTTGTTTGAAAAAGAAGTTAAGATTAATATGAAAAGTAGAGCTAAAGGTTGTTAACCTAGATGATAAGGGTTACAATTGTGAATGAGTTACGCAAATGGCTAACAATATTTACCCTGTTCTAAAGATGTTTTAGCACAAAAGAGTAATAACAAAATTGTTTATGTTCAGTTTGTGTTAAGTTGACGAAAGGCCAGTAAAGTGTTAACTTCTAATGAAATGATTAGAATCGGTATTTTGAGATAGTAACTAAAGCTGTTATGGCTCTTCATTCTACTTTTAAACAATTATCTTTGATTATTTGTTTTAAGAGTTGGATTAAATTTTTTCAAGTTTTAAAGGATCTTTTTTTTCTTGGAAGTTTCTAAACTGTTTATAATATTGCTAAGCTTTCTAAGTTCCTCATATATTGCAAAGTTTCACACGAGCCTTCCTATGTTGTCTAAAGTACGACAATAAGTCTTTATTTATCTTAAGGCGTACCTTACACATTTCCTAGTATCTTTATGTTAAAGAGCTCTAAGTTTGAGATACGCGAGTTATGTCTCTCTTCATAAGTTACGCTGAGATGTGATATGATGTGCAATGAATGAGGTATGCTCACAATTCTTGATATGAAAGCATGAAAGTCAAACGAGTATAAGAACAAAACAGTCAAGCATTCCTTGATGGAAAATATTAAGTTAAGCTATCTGTCTCCGCTCCCTCGTGTTAGCATTGTTGGTGATATAAAGCAAACTGCGAACGTGGTGTCTACACATCTTTATGTATTATTCCAGTCCTAGGAACTTCCCTAGAATTCATTTGCCATATAAGGTATTTAAATGCTAAATGAAATACCTATATGTGTATGAAATAATTGTAGTATTTGGAATCGTGGTAAGATCCTACATATGTCATAGTTACTGAGTCGGCATATTTCATGGTTGTTAGTATATAGATAGTCTATGTGAGCTCCATTAGCTCCATTTATAATGTCGATTGAGATTTATTTTTATTTTACCCCGGTATGATACACCGGCTAGAGATATCCTTATTTTACCCGCATGGTACACCGGCTGAGATATTTTTATTTTACCCTAGTGTGGTACACCGGCTGGAGATATTTTTATTTTACCCTGGCGTGGTACACCAACTGGAGATATTTTTATTTTACCCTAGTGTGGCACACCGGCTGGAGATATTTTGATTTTATCCCGGTGTGTGTTACACCGGCTGGACGGATTTTATATATGGATTTATGGTTGCCTCGGTCGCTAATTACAATTATGCTTTTCTTGTGCATTTCTTAATTTCAGAGCCACCTCATTGAGTTATTATCAGGGTTCGGTTACCGGTGGATTCCAGGTTGTTACTATTCCTTATTCCTGGTTCAATTATCTTGAGTTCACTTATGTTATAGTGAGTTGTTATCAATTGCAAAGCTGCGTAGTACCGATTATATCTATCCTTTATATGTTAGCGTGGTCAGTCAATTATTACAGATTGTTATCTCATATTTAAGGCCAAATTTTTACATACCAAGACATTCATTTGTACTCCGACGCTACCGCTTGGGGACCTATGTTCATGCCTTTATGTGCAGGTAGAGGCCTGACACACCAGAGCAGTCAGGAGATTAACGGTATGCTCCTTTCATCCCGGAGCTAGGGCTTAGTTATTTATGTTTGAGTTTTGAGATGTAGTTATGGGTAGGTTGGAGCTCTGTCTTCACCAAATAGTCAATTCTACTTTAGAGGCTTTGTGGACTTAGCATGCATGAATGGTTATTCGCCTGAGTCGCCTGCCGGCTCATTGCTGCTTGGGTTTACATAATTACTACTCTTGGTTGCATTTCAGCTTGTTTACCCTGCATTGCTGAGACCTTATGGGTCCGCTTACTTTAGTTGATTGTGACAAAATTGATGGCCTAAGTATTGCAAGGCTTAAAGATGTCATATAGCCGGCTTCCTCGATCAATCATGAATCGAGTGCTTTCGTCCTACCCTTAATTTTGGGGCTTGGACAGACTTGCACGAGAGAAGTTATATCTTAGGGAGTCCACAAGTCGCGGTCTAGTAGAATCTTATTTATTGGTATATTGTGCACCATACTTATAATCAGGAGGCTACATGTCATTTAGGAGTTGTTTCACTGTCTATTAATATCTTGCTATAGAGAAAATATAGTGGTGTTTGAAATCTAATCTGCTTATGTTTTAGAATACCTCGAGTAAGCAAGATGACTATGAGTTTTATCTATGACCGATGCTTGAAAGGGGTCCTAGTCGCCCTCCTATCGATCCGAGAAATAGATGATATGCCTGAAGTGAGTTTTGTTTTACACCCCGTGTTATAGTTTCTAGTTCCAGTTAGAGCTACCATAGGAAGGGATTTAGCCTCATGTTGTCCCCGTTCGTGAGAGCTGAGGAGGTAGATTTGTTGATCCTCCAACACCTTCGGTATATCAAATGGATGAGATTTTGAGAAAGAATTTCGTATGTTAACCCGAGTAGTGAAGTTTCAAAATCAACAAGCTGAAATTAATGGTAGGGTCTAGGGAAATACTTTTGAGAGCTCTAGTGCCTGGGAGTTTTGAGCCTAAATCCCCTAGCCTTCACGAATCAATACTTACCATGGGAACTTCAACGAGTTCGAGCTAATCGTTTTGTACCTGCTGTGGTAGCATGAGTATTCATGAATATAGTCTCGTGTTTAATTTTTGGCCCTGACATATGCTTCCGATAGGTACTAAATATGAGGGATAGAGTATATCAATTGTATTAGGTTTGGGATCCCATATGGTTTGAGAGTGTTTGGGAATGTCTACCCGGACAGATATGACTATTGCTCTGGAGTACAAACATTTTATCGTAAGATAGAGTGAATCTAATTCATCAGTCTCCACCACAAAGAAGTAGAATAAAGTGGGGAGACCAGTGTGGTCAACAAGATTATTTAAGGCCCGGGTGTTTCAAGGCCCTGTGTAGCCGACTTAAGTTATCCCGAGATTTAGTTCCTTCTTTTTTCCCTTGATTCAGCTTTTAGTTTTATTACTTAGACCGCCAATAACGGGCTTGTAAAAGCAAGTGCAAAGCACAACTTTTGATTTAACATTGATCCTTGTGTCTTAAGTAGTGAATGGAAAGTGGTATTGGAGTTAATCATCATCATGGTGGTGAATCAATTTGCTTATGGTTAGAAAAGTTCACTGATTATATGGTGTTAAGGACGTCTATCTTATGTTAGAGAAATAGATTGAGTTGAATAAGTATAGTTTGGATATGAAGCAACGACCGAAAGGATGCTGCGTTTACGAATATATGGAATGTATGTTTATGAAGGGAAGACATGATGAGTTAAAGGTGCTATGACATTCGAGGATGAATGTTTCTAAGAGGGGAGGATGTTACACCCCAGAAAATTTTTGGTGATTATTTGATGTTTGTATGCTAAGTTAAGGGAAATATGAGTTGTATATTAATCGTAGATGACAAGGGAAATGTGTATGAATGAAAAAGTAAAGAGTATGTGAAGTTTATAAGTTAGGATCAACTTTAAATGACTATATCTCCCAATATATAATGAATTAGAAGCTCCACAACCTATCAAATTAAAGGTATTTGATTCTAGTTTTCAGAATATTAAATCGCTCGTCAATCAAAATTGTAGAGTAAAAAGTAATGGGTATTTTACTGAAGCCCCCATTAAGCAGTGACGTAAGCACCGCCCTCCACAAACCTACCCCTATTTATTTAAGTTGTTTGCTGCCCAAATCATATCATTCCTATACAAATTTGAGCTATCTGCTTAGGGGGACACTTCACTCTATATTTTACGGCCAAAAACTAAGAATCACTAAAATCATCAACCAAAAATTCAAGCCAATTGAAGAAGATCTTTGCGGTTGATGAAATTAATGTCAAGACCCCGCTAAATCATGTGAAATATCTTTTATGTTAATGTTTGTTGATTTTCCATTAATTTGTGACTATATTGTTGTTCTTATTCCTGTAATGTGAAATTTAGCCTATTGTTGAATACAAAGGAAACTATAATCTTGCAGTAGTGCTTACATACCGAATTTTCTTTGGCCGATTATACGTGTTGTGACCTCCCATGTTGTTAGTAGCATTGAAACTCAATCGATTATTGTCGCCCGCTTAGTAAGAATTTTTTAGTATTCTCTAGTGTCAGTCACTCTTATGATCACCTAGTTTGTTTTTATACCCTGACAAGGTATATTGGGTCCTAATGATGGGGTGTATACGCCGGACTCCACGCCTAGCCTACGTGGTTATATGTCGGTTATAGAATCTCCCACTAGTCGCCCGCCCGTATATTCCAAATCTAGAACATTCCTGGACCATCTATACAGTGTCTTTTAGATTGTTTCAAAGTGGTTTAGTTCAGTAGCCTAATGGGCCATTGCATGTCTTTTCAGCCTCATTTTTCATTTCTTGTGTATGGTTTCTCTCACTTACCTCGTACATTCAAAGTAATTATGTATACTTTTATGTTGTATCATTTTGTGACACAACCGTGTGGACTGCTAGCCCTAGCCGATCTTCCTGAAGACTTCAGCCATTCTAGCTTGGTGAATCTCATTCTTCAAGGACGGAGATTATTTGACCACATATTGTATCTTCCTTCATTTAGATTTGGAGTTAGTCAGTCTGTCCCGTAAACTCATCAAATATCATAATGCTTTCGCATATTTTGATTTGGCCTTCGGACTCATATTTTGTTCGAATGATTTTCAAATATTATGGATCATCTTTATTCCCTTAAATGTTTATATTTTTGCTTTAAAATTTCACTATATATATATATATATATATATTTATGTGTTTACTCGTAATGTCGGTGTATGATAGACCGGGTTGACTTGGGGTTACTGTGACCTGGGCACCGTGGTTCCGCCCAAAGTGTAAGCTAGAGTCGGACAATACCGAAACCCCTCAGGCGCTGAAGTTGGATTGCAAATACAATAATTTTATATTTTGTATTTTTACTTATTATAGATAATGAATATATAAAAGATGTTTCAAATTTTTAAATAAACACACAACAATATATATCCACCTCATCCAAAAACACATATCATATCTAATCATTGAAACCATATTTATACTTAACATAAAAGTATTATTGAATTACAAAAATGCCGCAAAGATGATCATATTAATGAAGGTAACAAAGAGCAATTAAATTGTAATGCATGCTTCATATATCGTCCAATCCTTACCTCTCGAAGATTTTCTTCAAATATGTAATGATAATGAACCACACTATTTTTTTTGTTGGGTCCATTCTTTTATATCATGTAGCTATAGAATTTTATTTTATTTTAAGAGAAACTTATCTAATTTATATAATTTAAATATTCAATGATTGTCAATTTTTATTCAGTGTTTTTGTTTTTTCTTTCACTTCTTTATTTTTTTATTTTCCTCAAATATTTATTATTGAGAGAAACAGTATTTAAAATATAATATTTTTAAACATCAATCGTGCTTTTGAATTTCTAAAATTTATTTCTAAATTCAAAGCTTCAAAATTCCCATCTTTGAATCTAAAAATATTATAAATAAAAACCAAGACTAACAAACATACTAACAATGCATTAAAATTAATCTATAAATCATATTTGAAAATTATATTATACAAAAGTTAATTTCTTATTTGAAATTTAATGCACTATGTAAAATATAATTATTAATGAGTTAAGTTTAAAATTTTAAAATATGACTCTAAATTGTTGTTATATTTAATTTAAAAATTTATAATAAAATAAAAAGACACATACCTGACCTAAATTAAACAATCATGTTTATAATCACTAGGAGGAAATAATTAGTTATGTTTTCTAAATCAAATATATTGAGACTCCTCATACACTATGTTCGATTCGTAAATACAATATATTTTAATTTGTGTGGATACATTTTTCGTAATATAAATTAATGAATATATATAGAGATAGATGGATTTCCTTGAAGAGGAACATAATTGATCAATACTATTGACCTAAAATTTTAGAAATATCACCATCATATTGCCATCACCATTAGTAGCATGATTTTTTTGTGTGTACCACAAGTATTATTGAAATTTACAAAATTTCAGAGATAAATTTTTTCTAAGAATATGTAGAACGCATATCATAACCATAATCTCTTGATAGAATAATACCCTTTATATCGCCACATATTTTAAGGTTTAAAATTTTTTCTTAACATGTTGGGTCTTTCTTTTTCACCAATAAATCATATTTCATTTAATTCTAATCATTTAGGCACAACAAAGACCACATAATTTAATTAAGAAATTTTCTATTACAAAATTAATTGAATATTGAATAATTCTTACAAAATAAATTACAAAGTAAAAGATTCGTAATTGCATTACTCAATTTAATTTTGGGTAAATTTTTATCAAACCCTTGATAACTTTTCATTTTATATTTAGATACTAATCAATCAAATTAATTTACCAACAATTTAATTTATTAATTCTTTTTATATATTTTTTGCTTAGCTTATTTTATATGTTTAATATAAAGTCCACATGTAGAATTTACACACGAAACTTATAATCTTTTAAAAGGAGAAAGATCAATCAAATCAAGAAATGATGTCACCAAATCAACTATTAATGCGGTAATGTATATTGCTATCATCCAATTTTTCAGGCATATTTTAATTGAACAAAAGAATTTATTATTTTAAGAAATTGAAATAATAAATAATAATTATATCAGATTTAAGAGTATAAGTCTATTTAATAGACTAGAGAATTATATTATCAAGTCAATATAAATATTTATGTCTAATTGATCCATTAAATACAAACAATATGTACTAGCACAAAAAGTTACAAAATTAAACCACCTACAATCAAGATAAAATATATCTAAAACCGTATCCAATCACTCCGGAGGCTTATCCACCCCACCTTATAACTTATAAGAACTACAAATTTAATCTTCCTCTTATATAAGCTAAACTTATACACTAAATCATATGTTATATATAAAGAATATAAGCAAATAAATATATGCTCTATTTTATTATTTTTTAAAAATAAATAAATAATTATTTTATGATAAATAAGATATTAAAACAAATAATTAATAACACATGTACTAATATATATTATTTAAATGAATATTATATATTATATAGTAACAAATTATATATATCGAAATAAAATATAATAATACAAACTATTGGGCTCGTGTATGTATGACCTATCTCATCTAGTGTGTGTGTGTATATATATATATATATATATATATATATATATATATATATATATTTTCAGATAAACAAAAGATTTTTGGTTTAAGATTAAAAAGTATATAACACCCCAAAAATGCTTTAGGCCAAATCGTACCTTTGCAAGAAAACCTAGAAGAACTAGATTTTTTTTCTTCTCAAAATGACCTGCATAACGAAGTCGTGTTGTTGTAACGACTCATTGGTTCAATGTTCTAAGGTCAGACAGAAGTCCCTTTTCTGAACCAACAAAGCCTAGCAATGATCGTGGAAGAGTCACTCAATGACCCATTTTGTTGAGCCGTTGGGAGTAGGTAAGAAAGTCATTTTTAGTGGCAACGGTGGGAAACAACGACCCGTTATCCCATGCAACGAGTCATTGTTTCCATCCATGAGACAAGACCAAGAAATTCCAAGAAATGTGATGAGAGCAGATAACAACTCGTTGGATCAACCAATGAGTCGTGGTGTCACCAAGTTAGAGGAGGGGGCATAGTGTTTTGGTTCAAGACTCTCGCTGGCCACAGGAGGTACCACGACCCGTTGGTTCTTCTAATGAGTCATGGTCCCCACCCATTTCCGGGGCCCAAAGAAGCCCTAGGTTTAAGCCCGTGACGTAATGATCGTCCTAACGAGTCGTGGTGTCGCACTCAACGACCGTTGTGTGACCCATTGGTCCATGTCCGTAAATTTTCCGTATTTTCTTCGTGGGAATCTTTGTAACTTTCCACCTTTAATACCTAACTACATCTTTTGGGTTATTCAGGATTTAGAGGGGTAATCGACAGTTCACTCCTAGCCTTCCATTCCCTTAAGAGTCAGAACATAGAATCATAGTCAAGAAGCACAGAGCAGGGCAAGGGTTTCGACTTCTTCTTCAAAATTTCTCAAGGATTTCTCAAAGAATCCTTCACCAAGTATGTGTGAATTTAGTAAGGAAATGTCCTCTCAGCCCAAAATCCATCTAAATTTTCTACGCCTAGGCCCCGAGTTTTCAATGTGAGGGAACATCAGATTCCTATATCATGTGGAATATTGTTTATGTTAATTGCTGCTATATTTCCACCATCTAGTGAGTATGTTGTAACTTATTCCTCAGAAGATGGTTTTTTCCCACTTCTTAAATACATTAATGAGAGTCTTGCTTAATTGATTAGTTATTCATGCTGTTTGATTCTATTAGTGTTGGAAGTCCCGTATTATTAATATCAGTTGAATTCTCAGTCAATTGCATGCTAGTCCAGTTTCAGTCAAAATGTTAGTATCTTCAGTATTTTCAGAAACGCTCTACTGATCAATTTAACTATAGTCTTTTCTCGAGGTCAATAATGCCTCCTGATGTCGCTATCAGAATTAGTTATCAGTTATCTTTTTAGATGGTTGCGACACTTTCAAATAAGCAACTGGACCAGTCTTAGGATACCACCACAGATTCAGTCCAATAACACTTGCATGAAATTTCCGCATAAGTGTCCTCGACGGTCTTGGGCCCTACTTTGAGCTATCAACTTAGTGTCCATATCGTGACTATCTAGTGAGTAGACTTAGTACCGAGCGGATCGTCTCCAAAGACACCCAGGTTCTCAAAACTACATTTTCACCATAGTTATTTTATTGGCCCAACGACCCCATATTTGCGATCACCTCAGTTCATGTCTTTATACCCTAGAGCAGATAGGTCCTATCGATGAGGCGATATATCAAACCCCGCGTTTAACTCACATGGTTATATGTTGGTTATATACCCCACTCAGTAAGTTGATAACGTCCAAAATATACTCTTTGTACAGCATAAACAACATTGTATCAAAATATCCTGCACTGATGCTCAGAATGTAATCCCACAGAGAACCAGTGAAGACACTGGAGTGTTTACTGGAGAAGTTGAATTTAGCTTGAAACACTTGAAAGTAACATGAAAATAAACATTTTGGAGAGATTGAGATTCAAGAAGAAGATAACTTTAATTTGTTAATTACGATAGCAAAATTACCAAGGTTGTTGACAAGAAATGCGGCACTAGAGGTGTTCTTCAGATAATATGCTAACTAAATAGGGTCATGCTAGGTCATCTCATAGGTTCAATTTATGTAAATAATATTAGGAAAGTGGGCGTTTGATGATTTTCAACCTCATAAATACCTCTTTCTAGAATTCTTTCAAAGCCCCTAGACACCATTAAATCAACTCGATCAGATTTGGATTAATAGCCTCACT
The DNA here is from genome assembly GCA_018107945.1 of Datura stramonium. Lineage (NCBI taxonomy): Eukaryota > Viridiplantae > Streptophyta > Magnoliopsida > Solanales > Solanaceae > Datura > Datura stramonium. Next base: position 22,911 of record JACEIK010003060.1, on the reverse strand, counting down.
AATTTCTAGCTATTAGCTATTAATAGGAGTGAAAATATAATTGTCTATTTCCATCCCAATTTCACACCATCCATGTCCACCATTAAATTCTCCCATACTCAATTCTTGCAAGCAAAATCAAGTAATAATCAGACTCTCACATCAACAACAATGGATCTTCAATTATAGATTGGAGAGAATTTTAATAGATTTACACCAATTAAACAATATTGATGAATCTAGTAATACCTACTCTAATTAAGCATTCATCACCACACACCCTAGTTAATGATTTAGCTACCATAGTTATGAAATCAAAGCACATTTAAACAATAAATTGATTGAATTCACAATAGGAGTAGAAAAATAAGATTCAACAAAAAGTATTCAATAATGGTAGTACCTTGCTATGGAGGAAGAAGAAGAAGAGAAAGAAAATAATTCTTTTCACCCCTACCAATCAAATTCTTACTTTCTTCTCTACCAAGAGAATGTTCTAAAGCTAAAAGTTAAGATCCGATGGGTACAAAGTACTTCTCTCTAGAATTACCAAAAAAATAGGAACCAACTCTCTCTTTTCCGTGCTAGATATTTTTACCCCGACTGCTCTAGCACACTGTAGGAGTATCATTGCTCACTTGTTACATTCTCACATCACCGCTCTAATTAATTTCCCGAGCTCCAGTAGCCTTCGGTTATTCCTTTCGCACCCGCCAAGTCTCCATCCGCGCTCCACCGATTATTTTCTTCGACAAGCAATTTCAGTGTGTCATTCAGCGAAAGGACCGAGTCGTCGCTAAGTATAATTCCTAGAGCAAAGGTTCACGCCTTGGCCGACGCCACCGGGGTCTTCTCCGTACACCAAGCCACCTGATTCTCTTATTTTTGCTTCCTTTCTTGCTCTTTTATCCAAATCAGATATCTTCACACAAAAAGGCAAAAAGGGGCATAATTTCCATCTAATGACTTGAAAACTTAAACTAAAGCTCATTCTTAAGAGCTCACTAGTTGGTAAATTACCAACTCATCAAATCTCCAAACTTAACCACGCTTGTCCACAAGCAGCATAGGTAAACAACATCGCTTTCATTAATAAATATATGCATTACGTTCACTTTACTTTAGACAAACCAAAAAATGCCTACCAAATCACCGAAAAGAGAAGCAAATTCCCAAATAAGAAAGATGGAAACATTTCAAGAGGCCACCACCACCACAAGCAAGATTCATAAGAGCTTTCTTTTTTCAAAACAAGGGCATAACTCATCCATGAAGTACATATCATCTCAATTCATGATCAATGCACATTCAAAGCTTTCCTTAGAGCTGCTTTCTCATGTCCTATGCACAAATTTACCTTTAATTCAATTGTGTCCTCAAAAGAGATGATGACACTCACCGAACAGAAAATCCCTATTTTTTTTATCATGAACTCAATGCATTCACACAAGGGATTGCACAAAGAGAAGATGTAACTACCTCCCATAAGAAATCTTCATGCACCCAACTCAACCCATAGGCTTGCCCTTCGTATAATTTTCACGGTCAGAGCAACCGCACTTAAAATTACTGGGACTTGTGGCTCATAATGTAGGCTAGGGATAAGGGTAGGATAAATGCTTAGCTTTAGTGACTAATGCCTCCCTAATGCCTTGATAAACACTAGTAACATCCCATTATCTTATTTAGATTATTTCCACTTTTATTTCTCCTTGTCCATTATCTTCGCATTTGTGTAACACAAGCCACCCTTATAACATCTCACGAATTTCTACATTGGCCTTATATATGCAATAGATAAGGCCCTTTTCACTATTCTTCCTCTATTGATGATTTGAGCTCTTTCAATCCATCGATTCATTCATTTCATCACAATTTCACCTCACATTAAAGCTCTTTTCCCCCTTCTTGCAAACCCCCAACATAGGCTTTGCCTCATCTCACATTCATCCTTATTGATCCTATTTCATGGGCTTGAAGCCCCTATTATATTCATTTCATCACTATCAACTAGAGAGGATTGGTGTTAAAGAGTAAGATTTAAATTATCATTAGGCTTGTAGTGTGTTTTTAAAGAAAGGGTCCAAGGCTCAAATGGTTTTTTTATCAAAAGATTAAAGATTCAAGGAGGTTATTTTTGGTGAAGTGACTTAACAAAAAAGGCTCAAGATCATGTTCTAAGTGAAACTACATCCAGGATTTCTCCTTGAGTCCCACTTGGGGAATGTTCGTGACAAGAAGTTGTAAATGAGATTCACAAAAGTCCTATCACACAAGGAATCACACCCAAAGAGCCCACAAAGTCATTATCCATTAAAATCTTGATTTAGCATATGACATCAAAACATGCAAATTCAAGGCAAAGTGAGGAATCTATAAAGTATATTGGCAGAGTGCTATGTTCTTAATTCAAACATCTATCATTATTTCTCATTTCTTGCCCCATTTTAAAATTCCATTTTAAAATTTTTTTCTGGGTGGTGCCTCTCAAAATAGCTCCATAAAAGAATAAAATGATATGGTATTTTACCTTAAGAAAGTCGCCACTCAATCTATCATCGGGAAGTGCCAATCTGGTTCGACAATAAAAAGGAAAGGGAAAACAAAGAAATGCTCGAGAAAGAACCGTGGTATGAAGAAAATCATTGAGTTTGATAACTAGTCTATTATTTACATGCTTAATAAACAAATGACTTGGTTCCTAAAGGAGTAAATAATTCAAGACAAGGACCCCATTCTCATTATTAGCCACTAACAATCATCCAAGAATTTCAACTAAGTCATTCATTTTTTTCAACATCACAGGCCCTGAGGGCAATTCATCAACAAGAGTAAAAATTGAGCCCTTACAAAGGCTCAATTCATCGCAAAAATTTAAAAACCACAAAAAAAAACAAAATATAAAATTAAAAAAACAAAAAAAATAAAACATCAATGACCCCCAACAAACACTCATCCCCAGATAAGAGAATACATTGTACCCTAATGTATGCGTGCTAAAGGGGTAAGAGACTCCATGAGCATGACTCTCATCCCTGCCAGTCCGCAGACCCCGCTCTTGTGGCACCAACAAAATCAGCCTCCCCAGATCCTCGTGTTTGGCCCTTGGCCCCCAAACAAATCAATTGGGCATCGAATAGTGGAAGGACCAGCCATCGCGGCGTCGAGAGTGCTCATGTCAGTGGTCCCATAGGTGTCCGACTTTTCCAATCCCACACCTAGGTTCGAGAGAAGTACCAGCCTCCTTGATTGCATTTGCATCCACCTATTTGCATAATATTGTAAGGCTCTAATACATTGATTTCATCTCTCATTTGAATGTTTTGAGCAATGAGTATAGGGAGACTTTTTAGCCAACTTTTGGAATTTGCTCTCATGAGAGTTGGTCATTTCACGAGCTGTGGAGACCACTTGGATGGAAGAATGTAGGAGAGGGAGATTCTCCCCTAAGAGATGTGTCACCGGAGGTTTGGCCCGTAGCTTCTTGGTGGGACACATTCAAATTTGGGGCATGCGGTGACTGCTCCGATCCATGGGATAATGACCCCTCAGCTAACCCAAAAGCTTGTAATCTCTTCCTCTTGACTGCAGGTGCCTCAAAGATTCTCTTTTTCCCGTCCAAGTCGGTCACTCCCGAGGTAGGGACAGGGGTATCATTAGGAATAATGGAAAACCCACTTGTAAACACAACTAGAAAATGAGGACAAAGATAAGGCATGGAGGTGCTGACTGCCTTGCCTTCCGCTTCATCTCGCAGGGCCACAATCTTCCCAAAGTTAATGGGGACTGACACCCGGATGCAAAGTATGTGAATTGATGACTCCAAGCTAACCCTCTTCTCATTTTTGAAGGAGTGAAGGCCACAAATAAAATCCAACCACAACTTGTTTCAACTTCCATCATGGCGAAAAATTTTGCCACCCATGGAGGCCCATAGCGGGGTTTCAACTGCGATGATGGGGCTATCCAGGTGAACTGATTTTTCATGTCTGCAATCCTCGACATATACTATGTGCCCGAGTCAATTTCGTCATCCCAATGGGCCAATAGCTTATTGCACCCGAAGTTATGTCTACCTCCAATCCCACTGCACCATGACCAATGGTAGGCAGGGACTTCACTAATTTTCCTTTTGTGGCTTCATGAGGTCCTGTCTATCCTGGTAGGAGGTGCATAGAATTTCAACACCAGTTTAGGAATAGTCTGTATATTTGACGAAAAGCATGCCATTTCCGTCTCGTGAACTCAGCGATGTTGGGCAAGTCCCCTCGCAGTCCCGCGCCAAGTCGAACCTTTTCTCCACCTTTGTCGACCGGCTCTCTTGCATATAGTGTAGTGCCCTTTCATGTCGGGTATGCAGAAGATGATGGCCTTCCTAGAGTTAGCGAAAGTTGTGGGAGGCTTGGGCCTGGACCAAGTATAATTATGGTCCCAAGTGCTATTTCTATAACTCTAAGTTTAGGTCATGTTTGTTAATTTAATTGATTATATTCTCATGTAATTTGTAAGACCATGCATGAACTAACCAATATGAGAATAGCCCAATGTTTTAAGGTGAATTATCCAAGGAGGGACTGAAATACTGTTTGAATGCAGTATTGGAAAGTACATGGAAGTGATTGCGTAGAAGTCGCATGAATAAAGTACAAGGGGTAGGCCGCGTGCCTCCATACTAGCATGCCATGCTAGGCAAGCAGCGGCATTAGGAGTTGTGCCACGCCGTGCGTGTGCAGCGAGGACATGCAAAGGCAGGGAGGCCTACCCGTTTGGACGCGCTAATGCCTTCAATCAACAAGGATTGAAAAGGGCTTCCACGTTGGGCGACGTGGCACCCGCCTGTGGCGAGACATGCCGAGAAGCCCCAAAATAGTAGTGTTATACCTTGGGAATTAAAAAATCTTGGAACCAAAGGAACCAACAGAAAAACTGGAAAAATATTGCAGGTTGTAACTGGTCACTTGATGACTCAGAGGTATTTGGCAATGAGTCGCGATGGCTCTGGGGGAAAGATCGAGATGTTGAGACCCAGGTCCTCACGAGAGATGTACGACTCGTGGTCAGCCACCACTGTGCCTGTCAGAGCTGCTGTTGCTGGTCCCAGGAGAGTTAGCAAGGCTTATCCAGTGTACTCTGACGGTGGCACCGACGAGTCAGTCACGGCCCTAACGCACTGCTAGGGTTAGCGCTACCAAGCTAGAGGAAATTTATTATCGATGAGGCGTTGTACTTTGACGAGGATCCGCAATGGATCATGAGCTCTAGGTAACGAGTCGTCAGGTCATCCGCTTAGACCTTCTGACAGTTTATTTCAACGATTTAGTACGGGCATTTCCATGATTCCTAAGTTCTAAGGGCCTATACTATATATTTTGAGCTCTCAGAATAGGGTTTTAAGGTGAGATAAACCCATCTAGGCCATTTTTCTTCATGCATGCAAGGGTGAGAGCTTGAAGGGGAGACAGTGAGGAGAAATTCATGATTTCAAGGGAAATCTCAGCTGGGTAATTAGAAGATATAAGATTCTTCAACTTCAGTATGTAAGGCTATGAGTGGGTGCTTTCGACACCCATGCCCATTCCTTATCAATTTGCATTAGGTTTGTGATGACTGCGGCCTCGTTAAACGGTTGTAAGAATCTTACATTTCACTCATGGGTAAGCATTAATTGAGTTGATATTGATGATTCATTGAGCTTGAAGCGGATTCTAACTTAATCTTTTTTTTTTAAAATTGTTTTATAAAGAATTGAATCTAAAACGCCAATGTGTGGGAAGTTCCTAATAGAATGTGATGGTGATGGAATACACAAAACATCTTTTCACTCTACCCATGATTTGATGATGTTTTCAGAAAAAGGTTAAATTGACCCATGTATGGCTAAAGCCAAAGCGCCAAATGTTGAGTATAAATGATGATTTTTGAATTTGATCTATTGTTTGTCCCGAGAGAAATCTCCCGCCATTATAATGTTTTCAAATAAATGAAGAGTCCAATTATGATAAGGTTTTGGGCAAGGCCCTTATGTTGATGTGATGATGGAGTTATATTTTTAGAGTAGCTCACCATATGATCTTGGAGTAAAGCCTCCCACTATTCTTGAGTTTGTGGTATGTGTCATAATTCATTTCTCATATGCGTGAATTCATAATTGAGATGTATGTTGTCATTAGGCTTCATTTCACATAATGTTGACCCCTAGTATGATTCTATTCTAAGCTTGGCTGAAATGACATTGTTGAGCTTCATATTTATATGATGTTCAATGGTATGCATGAGTTCATAGAGCGGGACAATAGACAATGTTGAGCTTCATTTCATAATGATGTCGAGTTTAGGCATAATTTCATGTTGAGCTTCATTAGATGTGTTGAGCTTTGTATTTATACGATGTAGAGCATTGCTTGTTTTGAGAGAAGAGTTTAGCACCGAGCGGGCTAAGGGGTCGATAACTTCATGCCCCAAAACTACGCGCCAATGTATTGGATTCTATTATATTATTGGGACCTCCTTGTGAGTCTCAGCCCGATTGGCCCTTTCAGCTTGAAATCGGTATCATGGTAGGTGTCCTAGCCCTGGCAAAGTTTGATGGTTCGCCAACTTGAGTAGATAGAACACCACGTAAGCTCTATCGTGGTATGTCGGTTAAGTGATGGGTCTCCCATTATCTATATCATTCGAGTTGCATATCCATTACTCAAGATGATTATCTTATGGATGCATTTTCAAAATGAAAGGTTTGACTCATTGTTCATCTTTTGATATAAATGTTATGATTTAGCTTTGAGTCATTCAATTTAGTCATGATGTTCTAAAGCCATACATGACCATATATTAAATAAGAATGATTTCATAATGAATGCTTGTGATCTTTTCTTATCCTTAAAGGCTATCATATATGTATGACTTGTTTTGAAAGACTATTATTGCTCTAGCGGTTTTACTTACCTTGCACACTCGGTACATTCCACGAATTGACCGCATACTTTCTATGTTGCATCTCATGATGGGTGATCGTCTCTGTGTTCGGCCCCGTTCATAGCCGCCATCGTAGAGTTGGGGCATTTCCACATTTGGTGACTCCTCATCCTCTGAGGACCATACTTTAGTTGTTTTGAGCGTATTTTCGCTCGCATTTCTTAGCTAGTTGGGTGTGTTGTCCCATCAGCTCATCCAAATTAAAGGCTTATCGTACTTAGAAATGTATTCACTCGTAGTTCATTCTGCTATGTTAAGTTAGACTCCTGAGTTTATATTCATACCTTCATGTTTATTGAATGAGTTAGTGAATATTTATGCCATGGGTCGACTTTAGTCTCTCGGGGTCCCTTTGTCCCGTGTCTACGATCTGAGAGTACTCTCGGTCGTGAAAACTTGGTATCAAAGCCAGTTTGGAGTGTCCTAGGAGTTTGAAAGTCGTGTTAAGTAGAGTGGTTTTCATGGGTGTGAAGCGCGCCACACTTATGAAGAAGAGGTTACGAAACGTTTTAGGAAATGTTCCCATATTTCATGATCTATATCGTTGATGAAGATTCTTTCTATCCCTCTAATTCATGCTATTCACGACAGTGGGCAGTCATGGCCTCGAAGGATGAATGGAAGGAGAAATGGAGATGGTGAAGGCCATATGGATGGCATGGGTCGTGGGCACGCCAGGTCCCACTAGTCAGAGCTCAGTAACCGGGAGCGCCCGCCAACACCGAAGTTCGGGGCTGCTATCCAGATGTTTGCGTAGGCCTTGACCACTCAGGTCAATCAGCGTGGATGTTGCATATGTTCCACGTAATGGCAATGCAAAGGCGGCTCGAGTCGTGTGACTTTGGAGGATGAACCCGCTAGGAGTACTTGGGATCCACAGGAGGACCAAGATGACTTCATTAATGAGATCATCAAGATCACCCAGGTTATGGAGGTGAGCAGTGTTGAGTGCGTAGAGTTGGCCTCCTACCAGTTGAAGGGGTTGCATATAATCGGTTCTCATTAATGGAAAGATACAGGTCACTGAGTAGGTCCTACATTTGGGAGGAGGCAAAGTTGTATTCCTTGATCGATTCTTCCCTAGAGAAATGAGGGAGCTAAAGGAAGATGAGTTCGTAAATATGAAGCAAGGAGGGTGATGGTACCGAGAGCTCCTTGAGTTCACTCGCCTATCAAGATATGCTTCGAGTTAGTGGCCGATCATGGGTGCGAGTGAGCAGGTTTGTGCATGAGATAGCATGTTACATGGATAAGGGAATGCAGGATTTCCTATGTCTATCAGATATGGACTTCCTCGGAAGGTGTTATGCCCAATAGATGGAGGCAACATATTCGGGAGAGAGAGAGAGGCCAAGAGGGCCAAGACCGAGGACCACAAATTTTCCCAATAGAGGTTCAGCGGTGGGCACCGTCAATAGACTCACCGAGATCATCCGCCCCACTTCATTAGCCTTGAGAGTGCCATCTCGGCCTAGGCATGATCAGAAAGGGCGAGCACCAGCTCGGGAGGGGTCGAGCAAGCAGTGCCCGCAGATTCAGTGCATTCAATTTGCATGTGTGGCCGAGGGCATAAAAGCGTTGCTTATGTGTTCGGTTACGTGTTTTGGGTCCTGGAAACTCCGATATGCTTAGAGATTGCCCAAGAGTGAGACAGATCAGGTTGGGGCCGTGGCCCAGCCAGCTCAGCAGCTCCCACCCCGCTCGCCTCATTAGGGAATCTACCAAGGCTAATGAGCGGTCAAAGACCAAAATGCATTTCATGCCCTAGCATCCCATAAGGAGTAGGAGGTCTCCCTGGACGTGGTTAATTGTATGTTACGAGTCTTCCATGTTGATGTTTATGCATTATTATATTCTAGCCACCTTTGTCCTTTGTGACACCTTATAGCCATGAGTTTGAGTTTCACCCCGATGTTTTTACAGTAATCCTTCGCTTCATCCCAAGAGGTAACCCGCTAAAGTTAGACGAGTGTATATAGATTTCTCGGTCTTTGTCCCCCCATAAGGTCACCTCAGCAGATATGATAGAATTAGCCATGACCAACATTTTGATGTCATTTTCGGCATGGATTGGTTGCATGCTTGTTATGCTTCCATTATTGCAGGACCCGGGTTAGTAGAGTTCAAATTTCGGTGAGCCATTTTAGAATTGAAGGGTAGTTCACCAGTCTAGGTCGATTCGCTTCCTCCCTCAAGGCCGTGAAGATGATTTCTAAGGGTTGATGTATCATCTAGTTAGAGTTATGACGGAGTCCGAGACCCCGACTATTCAAACAGCTCCAAAAGAGTACAGTATCAAGAGGTCTTCTTGATGATTTGTCGTGTACCCTTCCCTGAACGGTAGATTGATTTTGGTATTGACCTCCTCTTCCCGATATATAGCCTATATCTATTCCAATCTCTACAGATAAAATTCAACCAAAGCTAAAAGAGTTGAAGGATTAGTTAAAGGATTTGTTAGATAAGGGTTTCATTAGACCGAGCTAGTCCCCATGGGGTGCACCAAGATATTTGTTCGGATGAAAGATGGTTCCCTTCGCATGTACATTGATTACTGGCTGCGCTGAATGCAAGTCACTATCAAGAACAAAGTATCCCTTACTCAGATCGATGATCACACAGGGAGCTAAGTGTTTCTCGAAGATAGATCTCGCATCTAGGTATCATCGTTTCGTAGTTTAGGAGAGTGATATCCCGAAGACTGCATTCACGACACGATATGGTCATTACGAGTTTGTAGTTATGTCTTTTGGACTAACGAGTGCTCCTGTAGCTTTTATGGACTTGATGAACAGGGTGTTCAAGCCATATTTGGATATGTTCAGATCGTTGCCTATTGATGATATCTTGGCGTACTCTGGAGAGGAGGAGCATGTCTATCATTGAGAGTAGTGCTTCAGACCCTAAAGGACCGCCAATTGTATGCAAAGCTCGGCTAGTGTGAGTTTTGGTTGGACCTCGTGGCATTTTGGGCCATGTGGTGTCTAGCGAAGGCATAAAGTGTAATTAAAATCGAGGCTAGGTGGAAGAATTGGCCCGCATCAGTGAATCTCTTCGGATATCTGGAGTTTCTTGGGCTTAGCCGGCTACTATCGTAGATTTGTTGAGGGTTTCTCAACCACAGTGTGGCCTTTGACTAAGTGACTCGTAAGAAGGTGAAGTTCCAGTACTCCGAGTAGCTCTTCGAGAAAAGCTCAAAGAGTTGAAGGCTCGACTTACCTCAACACCAATATTGACCTTACCCGAGGGTAACGATAGTTTTGTGGTATTGTGATGCTTCCGCAGTTGGCCTTGGGTGTGTATTGATGCAATGGGAAGGGTGATAGCTTATGCCTCTCGATAGCTGAAGGTGCATGAAAAGAATTACCCGACCCACGATCTTGAATTGGCCACGGTGGTGTTTGCATTGAAGATATGGTGGCATTACTTGTATGGGGTCCGCGTGGATGTATTTACGGAAAACAAGAGCTTGCAATATGTGTTCGCTACTGTGTAAGGATCTAAATCTCGCAAAGGAGGTGGTTGGAGTTACTTAAGGATTATGACATGAGTATCCTTTACCACCCGGGCAAAGCTAATGTGGTTACGGATGCGCTTAGTAGGCTCTCAATGGAGAGTGTGTCCCATGTGGACGGAGAAAAGATGGAGTTTGGGTGAAGGTGATGTTCACCGGCTTGCAAGGCCGGGAGTTAGATTGATCGATTCGACCAATGGCAAGCAAGCTGGCAGCAAGCAAAGGGTTAGAATCGTCCTTGGTAGTTGATAAATATAGGCAAGATGAGGATCCAATATTAAGGAACTAAGCAGTGGTGCGGGAATCAAAATGTAAAGGTTTTCTACTGAAGTGGGGAGATGTTCTACGATACTAGGGTCAACTATGTGTTTTCGACATTGATAATTTGAGAGTTCGGATATTGCATGAGGCACATGGTACAAAGATATTCTATTCATCTAGGATCCACGAAATGTATAGGATTTGTGAGAAATTTATTGGTGAGATGGCATGAAAAGGGATATTGTAGAGTTCATGGAAAATGTCCAACCGTCAAGAAGTAAAAGACGAGCATCAAAGACCTCGAGGTGTACTTAAGGATATTTCCATCCCCACTTGGAAGTAGAAGAAATCAATATGGACTTCATTACAAGTCTACCTCGTACTTTGCCAAAGAACATTTAATTCCATTTAGTTGTGGTGGACAAAGTTGACCAAGGCTGCACACTACCTATTGATCATGACCACGAATTCCTATAGACGATTTTTCTAAGTTGTATATCCGGGAGTTGGTTCGGCTTCATGGAGTGCCCTTGTTCATTATTTCGGATCGAGGTACTCAATTTACTTCTCAATTTTGACATTTGTTTTAAAAAGGGCTAGGGACTCAAGTTAAGTGTTCGGTCACTGATGACTACACGCAAGTGCACGTGGTCGAACAAGTAGTAAGTGGCTCAAGTAAGCTAAGTATCGTTCCCACAGGACTTGACTACGGGGCAAAATCACCCCAAGTGTCAATTTACTCGTAACTCTAAAAATGAGGACAACAGTGAGAAGAAAAGTTTTTATATTGTGTGAACTAATTCTAATACTAAGCTAAAATAATTATACAAGTGAGTCTCGAACTATGAATGAGCATGCCGAGGCTAATTGAACATGTAAAGAAACGAATTATCGACATACATGGTGTATCTTTTCTCCGGTTGCTAGTCGAAATCTATGCCTATGGATTAAAACTCTCGTATTTAACCCAACTTAAGAATCATGAACCTTCCACCTACATTTCGTGATAAGAAGAAATTCATGTTCTAGCCATACGAAACCGATTCCACACTTGACTAATACGAATTTCTTCGTGCATATTTCTATCCCGAAGGTAAATCAATTCTCAATTTTCCCAAACTAAGTAAAGATCATGTCCCTGCTATTCACAACTTTCCAATTTCGTGCTCTAGTGAAACCGAACTTTTGGATTTACATTAACATTGGCCGATATCAATGTGCAAAGTAAGAACAAGAATTAATAGAACAACCATGAAAGAAAAGATGGAAAAACTGTACAATCAACAATTACATTTCAATACAATTGTTCCTAACCTCAGCAAGGAGGGGAATTAGCCACTCATTTGTGGATTAAACATCGTTAAATTAGTGTGAATCATACAAACAATTGAAAGAAAGAAGAAAGGGATAGAGAAAACCCTAAGAATTTTCATCCTCTCAACTGCCCGTAACCCACGTTCTTGCTCCACCAAGTCAGAATGTGTCAAAATGAACCTAAGTGTGCTAGTTTATATTATGGAATTTTTTCCCGGAATAACAAGCAATGTGTCACGGAGTGCATCGCGGGAGCACCGCCTCCATGACACGGTGCAAATGGAGGCTCGGGAATTTAGCCGTCCAGTAATTGTCCCCTAACGTGCACGACATGCACCGAGCATGCCTGCTGGGTGCCACGGTGCAAATGCGCACCTTCACCGGAATGTCAAGATCCAGGAAATTAATTCCAACGTGCCACGGCACGATCGCGGACCCTCTCCGGAAATTCTTGAAATTATATTCCTGACAGAATGCATCCGCGATGGTGGGGGCATGTCACGGCTCCATCGCGGAGCCTCTTTATTTCTTGCTTCTGGCAGTTTCCTGTTTCGAGTCCATCTCTGATTCCTCCCAACATGCGTCTTAGCTCCATAAAAAGTATGTTTTTCCTGCAAAACAACGCTAATCATGTTGGTTAGTATAAATTCACACTTTCCTACAATTTTCATGAGAATGTACAAACATTGTTGGATAAACAAGGCAAAAATGATGCATTTGAGTATCACCTGGGCATATAAATATGCCCCAGATCACCTACCCCACACTTAAAATCTTGTTCGTCCGAACAAGACTCCTACACCTCATGCAATTGCCTATCCCATCATATGGCTACTTAGGCTCGACAATCCGAGCTACGCTATACCGATTATTTATATACAAATCATCATGAAAACATGCATGGTATCATCATTACAATGAAAGTAAACATATCAAGACCTCCTAGACATCACAAATCGACTCTCTGATATCGGCAAACTCATGCACATTAGCTGACCAAGATATCCGACACGAATTTATTCTATCGTCAAACATGTGCCTCACAACATAAGAGAGTTTCCTGTTAATCACATGAACTCTAATAAAATCCATGCCGGGTATAGACACACAATTTCGCTCACTCTCCCAAAAGAATTTACATGCATTGTGTCATGAACCATAAGCTTGCCTCTAGTGTATTACTCCACTAATAGAAGGACGCGTGATGTGAGTTCACGTAGGACTTAACGGGTTGTAATGTAAGCTACGGAACTAGTATATACCGGGCTAACCAATAATAACAACTAGCATCCTTAAGCGCTTTTTCAATACATCCCATCATATTCGGGCATGTTCTTCCTTCCTCCTCCAAACCTTGGAGTCTTCTTACTAATTTTTTCAACTTTTTTACGCACCCCACACGCCGTAATTAAACAACAAAGATTAAGTGCACTTTATTTTCTTTACATCTCGGCAAGTGCACCTTTGACTCTTTTTCTTTCTTTTCATCACTTTGCTTTTTCCTCTCTTTATTTTCTTTCACCATTTCACCTCTTTACCCGGTGGGAAAATTATTTTTCTTGAGCGTTTAAGAGCTTTGGATCAGGTTTACGACAATGAAAAGAAAGGGTTAAGCTTGGCTTACACCTTTTGACAAAAAGAAAAAAAAGTAGGCTAAAGGCTCAACGGGCTAACTAGGATTTGACATTCAAGGTGGGTATATAAAAAGAAGAAAAACGTTAGGATAAACCAAAGAAACGCCACATCCTTTCCCCACACTACACTTCCTTCATTTCGTTTCGTATACACAATTGTGCAAGTTCTAGATTATCTCCACAATAGCATGGAATAAACTATACCGCTATACGCTTATTGCACATGCTCTCAACTCAAGACATATTCATTGACTCTTTTAATCAGCTAATTACAAGAATTCAAAATTAAGCCTCAATCACACCGAATCGAATTCCGTGGCCTAAGTATCTCACATATGTACAAAAATTGCATGCTTTCATACGAATCACCTTTGCATTCTAAACATCATGTACTAAACACAACAAGAATTTCAGAGTTTTCATAGAGTAGCAACATGCATGGGATACACCAACAAACCAAAATTGAAAATAAAAGCTACTCCTATCGACGCATTTCCCTTAAGACGGTCGCCATCCATCCATCATAGGGAACGATCACTATTTACGACTTCGGGTTCAATGGGACTCTTCTGCAGCAAAGAACGAAAACAAACTCCGAGAAACCTAATGATAAAAATAATCAGCGAAAATTTTAAAAATATTGATAATTTCGATAAAACTATTTACATACCAAGTAACAACATTCAACAAGACACAACAAATTTCAAAAAGATATTTACAATACGAAGTATACACACAAAAAGAATGCAACATGCTTTTCAAACACGACAATGTAACATGGCTATACATACAAATCAGACGTAAAATCCGCACCATCCCAATCAATACCTCCCACCTCACATCTTAAAATCGAACACTCGGCCCCCCGTGTTCATATATATTCCACAAAACACAAAGTGGGGTGGTGAAACTCCCCGATCAATCAAAGTATTTGTTCTCTTTCACGTGTTGCCGCCTCGTCTCCCATGTCTGAATCTTCCCCGTCATCCTCCTCCGACTCAACGTCGGGAATCCTTGTGACGTGTCTCCTCATCGCTGGGGACATCATCATCCACGGTTTACAAAGTTGGGCCCACCCGACCTAGAGCCCTGGCATTTTCGCTGAGGTAATCTAGCCTTGAGCTGCCAGCAGCCGATCCTCCGGTTGCCGGTCTCCCGCCATGCGCAATTGAGCATCTGTATCCCCAACATGCGGGCCATGTATCATCATCTCCGGCATGTCGTCAGGGCTAGTAAGAATTGGCCTGGAGTGGTGTCAGTGCCTTAGTCTCTTTGTGACGTCTTTGGCACGCCTCTCCATCTGCGGGATATAGTCCAGGCCCTTCTTCCTCCACATCCGTGCCCTCGTGAACATGGCCGCCAGACCAAATCTCCCATACCGTGCCCTGATGCAAACGTGGAGTTTCTTCATGGCGGGATAATGATCACCGCCCGACATTATCTCCACTCTTCATCGTGGCATACACTGTATACGCGATCTCGTGACATCTGTCATGTGCACCCCCGAATCAAATGTGAACAACTATCTTCAGCCCGATCCCGGCTTCCCGTTCTGTCCGTGAGTAGGGCAATATCTCGATGGTAGCCCTCTCCATGCTCGTCTTTCCAAATAAGGTTGTCACCTGGATCACACACAAAGCTCATATCCGTGCATGGTGGAGGATATCTAAGGTCAGCTGGGATACATGGGCGCGTGTTCTCGCGCCCCCGCATGGCATTTAAGTGATGAGGCTCAAGGGTAACAACACCCTTATTTTGATGGTGGGATCAAGGAGCGCCTGCTCCCACTTGCATAGAACTCGGATCAAGTGCAGATTGCACCTCAGCCTGTAAAAAATGAAGCGCAGCCTCGGCAAATAATCCCACAATGAGGGGGAACCTCAGGGCCAATAACCTAGCAATATGTCTTCTGGGAAGTAGTTGTTCTCCTTGTGTTTTGCGTACAATTTCTTTCCCTCATCTGTCACCCAGCTTGTTCCATGTGGCGGCGCTCGTCGTGGAACCGTTGGTGCCGCTGACCGCTGCCTGCACTCCTGAAGTCTTTCCTTCCTGGCTACCCATGTAGATGCGCCCTTTCCTTTGTCTTCCGCTTGCCATTGTTCCCTCGCTAAATAAAGGCATAAATTCCAATGTCGGGCTAAATTGTAATTAGCTTCGACTAAGGTTGGGCTAGGCTAGCCACCCCACACTTAGTCTTTAGCACAATTTCAGCATTACGGCAAGAACATATTTATTTCTAATTTACAAAACAAGAAAAACAAAAACAACTAAAACACAAACAATATTGCCTTGTGCACTCAGAGAATTCATGTAAATTCATTTGTACTCACTTGTGACTAACACTACCACAATATTACCGTCGCTCACAATTGTGTGTACATAACACTTGGCAATGAAAAAGAAAAACAACAACGATTGACATATTGTTCCGTGTCATCTACCCGTTTCTTGCATGCTACACCTCCACTCCCCAAAAACTGGCCGGTCTTTCGCATATTACATAGATAATACAACCAACTCATCTCACCCAACATATACAAAACCACAAGAAGTCACAATTCAACAAGCTTTCCCATTTTCATGTTTAATTCCAAACCCTAGCTACAATTTTTCACACATTCGATCAAGCACATGTTTTTACTCTGCCTCCATACAATCACAATGATATTAACATAAATAACAATACTTGGAGAATGAATTTAAGTTCAATTTCTAACTAGGGTAAGGTTTACTTACACCCTCATGCTCCAAATTGAAACAAATTCAACTATAATTGAGTTCGAGTTGATGAACACACCTTTAAATTGAAGAACGGAAGAAAACTTGATGAAATTATGCACCTAGGTCCGTGACACGTTGAGGAGAGGGAATTTTTGGGAGGGTTGCGCTGAGGATGAAAAATGATAGAAAATGAGGGGAAATCACGGTAAAAAAGTGGGAATTTTGCGCAGGTTACCCGGTGATCCGGTGTGACCCCACGCGACGGTCTGACTTCCCAACGTGTCATGGAGGCATCTGGAGGCCCTCCTCCGTGACACGGAGCTTATCAGGCAGTACTCTCGAATTTGTACCTGTGATTGGCCTTCAACATGTCACGGATGGTAACGCGGAGGTTCCTCTCCGTGACACGTGTGATTTATCGCTACAGAGCTCACTTATTTTGGCTTAATTTCTTCACTCTTTTTTCTTACCTCGTTTTTCTCCTTGCGATCCTTTTCGCATTTTGCCCTCCGATCAACCCAAATTTATCTTACAACAAGAAATTGGTTAAATTATAGGTTCAAAACAACACACTATGTTATTTTTATATTTACACAATTTATATTTTTATTTATTTACTTTTTTGTTTTGTTTTTCTTTTTTTTTTTTTCATTTTTTTTCTTTCTCTCGTACAATCATAAAAACAAAAATTCACCGGTTGCCTCCTGCAGCTACTGGGTTTATCGTCATGCTCAATCGCCAATTAAGTTCATTTCGCCTTTCTAGGTGACTCGACGTTTTCTCACGAACCATCCTCACCTCAGCCTGCTTACCCCGGCTGGGTGGTCTTCCACCACTCGAGAGACTCAACGCTCTAAGCAACTTCAGCCTTGCTCAAACACGTTGATGACCAAGAGTTCCTCGTACATGGCCGGGAGTTTGGTGGCTCAGACACACGAACACCTCCACCTTGTCGCGGTGTGCTCACATCGTGAGCTGCCCTGCGCCTACGCCTATCAGCTTTCCCGGTAGCCAAGAAAGGACGCCCCAAAATGGGGGACTTCAAATTGGGCTCCTGCCCAAAGTCCAAGACAACAAAAATCTACCGAAGATCAGGGAGCCGACTCACCGCACGTCCCTCCACAATCCCGTCTCGGGGTCTTGCCAAGGAACGACCAGAGCCGCAAGATCACTGTTGCTGGTCTAGGACTCCTAGCCCTAGACCTTTTGAATACCGAGGTCGGTAATTGCTAATGCTCGCTCCCAAATCACATAATTCGTGAGCTCGGATACTCGGGCCTGATTGTTAATTGAATTGTAAATCTCCCTGGGTCCTTGAGCGTTTGTGGGCACGTCTCCGTATTCGGGAAAGGTGCACTCCTCCGTAAGAGCCACCGTGGCAGACTCAGTAAGCTCCGCTTTTGTTCGCCACGATGTCCTTTATGTACTTTGCGCATTTAGGGCACTCCCGCAAAAACATCAACAAGAGGTAAGTTAATGTGTACTGTTTAAGCACCTCCATGAACTTTTTGAAACACGCTCCTCCTTTGTGTTTTTAATCGTTGAGGAACGCAAGGTGGGAGGTCTCTTTCCTGGGTTCAAGATCTCGTTCTTCCCCTCTCATCACTTTGCTCCCCTCTCCGCTTCGCCGGCCTCCTGACTGTTGAGATGGTCTTTCCGGTTCCACCTCCTTAAGCCGAAACCACTCCTTGTGGTCACTACATTCACCGTAGTTGGGGTCTCAGGTTGCCAGGAAGGTCCTCCTCTAGGCCTGGTGTTTTGGGCTCCAAAGAACTGCCCAAACCGATACTCCAGCGCCTTGGTAGCTAACTGACATTAACTGGTCAATTTAACATAGTCGCCCGCAATTGAGCTTGGTTAGCTATCATCGTCTTGAACATTCCTCAACGGGCTGGTGATGGTGGTGGAGGAGGGGCATTGTTGTTTCTATATTGTGCTTGAAAGTTCTACCGCCCTCCTTGATTCCTTTGCACCCCCGACTCGAACTCGTCCCCGATGGTTGTTGTGCTACCCCAAGAGAAATTCGGGTGACTCCTCCAATAGAATTGTAGCTGTTACTATATCAAATGCCGGTGATTGTTCCTTTGTGCATTACCTAATAAAGTTCACCGAGCCAGATTTGCCCACAACACTCGCCTGAGTGTTCATTACTTCCGCACACTTGCTCAAATCTCGCACCGAGATTCACCGGGGCTTGAGACGACTCAAGCTCATGTTGCCGATGGGTGTTGAGTTGATTCTGAAAGGGGCACTATCTCAGGCAATGATAGTCAGAACCCATCCACTTCTAAGACTCAAACTGCTTTCCTTGCTCCTCCTTTTAAAGAGTCCACATTCCACTCCGGTTTCGCGAAATATGATTTAGCAAAGTATACAAACTCTCATCATAAGTCTTTTTCTAATGTTTGTCCCCAAACAAGCAGAGTCCAAAGAAGATTTTTGTGTGGGGCTCCAAACCTCGGAGCAAAAGTGTGCACCAAAGACATCTTTGGATTGGTGGTGATGAGGACAATCCCGCAACAAATACATTTGAATTTTCTCCCAAGCTTGGATATGTATTCTCTCCTTCTCTTTGTTTGAAGCTTAGAATTTGACTTCTAAGTCTTGTCGTTTTACCGTAAGGAAAGAACTCTGATCAAGAACTTCTTTGCAAGATCATCCCATGTGGTTATAGAGTTCGGTGGCTCAAATTTTCAACCACCTTAGGCTTCTCCCAAAAGTGAAAATGGGAACAAGTGTAAGCTCGACATAACCGGTTGACACTCCAAATGGGAATGTAAGTGTCACTTCTCTCCAAAAAATTTTTGAAGATGTTGTGGATCCCTCGTGAGGGAGACTTGTGAATCGCCCGCTTGTGTGCAAGAATCGCACCATGTTCCGTTTAAGCTCAACCTCCTCCCGGCTCAGCGTTTGCGAATGCTAGACGTGACATTGCTAGCATGTGGATTGCCACATCGCAACCGGCTCAAGCAGCATTTCCTAGCACTAACACCGCCCGCACAAGTGGTGGATTCGTGGGTTGCTCCAGGATTGTTTGTCTGGGCAATTGCAAGCTTTTCTCTAGAAGCTTCCGTTGGCGATGGAATTGTCTTTCAGGCTCTAAGGATGGATCCACCAGCTCTTTGTCTCTTGCCAGTGTTCACCATAATTCGTTATCCGCAAAATACTGTGCTAAGACCAAGTTGTCAACACTTAAATAAAGAAATAGCAAACTAACACTTTAAAAATTATAATTTCGCCAATTGCTGCACCTCTAACGGCGCCAAAACTTGTTCGGCTAACTGGATGACTACACGCAAGTGCACGTGGCCGAACAAGTAGTAAGTGGCTCAAGTAAGCTAAGCATTCTCCGATCCCACAGAACTTACTACTAAAAATCACCTCAAGTGTCAATTTACCGTAACTCTAAAAATGAGGACAACAGTGTGAAGAAAAGATTTTATATATTGTGTGAACTAATTTATACTAAGCTAAAATAATTATACAAGTGAGTCCGAACTATGAATGTGAGCATGCCGAGGCTAATTGAACATGTAAAGAAACTAATTATCGACATACATGGTTTATCTTTTCTCCGGTTGCTAGTCAGAACTTATGCCTATGGATAAAACTCTCGTATTTAACCCAACTTAAGAATCATGAACCTTCCACCTACATTTCGGATAAGAAGAAATTGCCAAATTAGCCCATACGAAACCGATTCCACACTTGACTAATACGACTTTCATGTATATTTCTATCTTGAAGGTAAATCAATTCTCAATTTTCCCAAACTAAGAAAAGATCATATCCTATTAATTCACACCCTTTCAATTTTGTGCTCTCTCGAGTGAAACTCGGACTTTTGGATTTACATTAACATTGGTCGATATCAATGCAGAAGAACAAGAATTAATAGAACAACCATGAAAGAAAAGATGGAAAAACTGCATAATCAACAATTACATTTCAATACAATTGTTCCTAACGTCGAAGAAGAAGTGGAATTAACCACTCATTTGTGGATTAAACATCGTTAAATGAGTGTGAATCATACAAACAATTGAAAGAAAGAAGAAAGGGATAGAGAAACCCAAGAATTTTCACCTTCAACCGCCCGTAACCCACGTTCTTGCTCCACTCAAGTCAGGGAATGCGGAGGCTCTTCCGAATTTTAGCCATCCAGCCTGTCCCTAACGTAGCACGCATGCAACGCTGGAGCATGCCCAAGCTGTGCCACGGTGCAAACGCGCATCTTCAATCGAATTTCAAGATCCGTGAAATTAACTAACTGCCAATGCAATTCTATCGCGGACCCTCTCCGAAATTTTGAAATTATATCTCCCTGACAATGTTACCGCGATGGCAGCGTGTCACTGGGCCCATCGCTGGAGCTCTTTTATTTTGCTCTCTTGGCCACTTCCTTGCTCGGGCCCCGAGTCCATCTCCGATTCCTCCCAACATGCATCTTAGCTCCATAAAAAGTATGTTTTTCCTGCAAAACAACGCTAATCATGTTTGTTAGTATAAATTCACACTTTTCTATAATTTACATGAGAATGTACAATCATTGTTGGATAAACAAGGCAAAAACGATGTATTTGATTATGACTTGGGCATATAAATATGCCCTAGATCATTAAGCTAATCACAACTTTTCATCCCCAGACAGATGGCCAATCAGAATGAACCATTCATACTCTTGAGGATATGTTGAGAGCATGTGCGATGAATTTCAAAGGTAGTTGGGATGATCATTTTCCCTTGATCGAGTTTGCTTATAATAATAGCTACCACTCTAGTATCTAGATGGACAAGTTCGAGGATCTCTACGGGCAAAGGTGTAGATCTTCCATCAGATGGTTCGAGGTTGGTGAGGTAGCCATGATAGGTCCAGACTCTATTCATGAGGCGATAGCGAAAGTTCAGTTGATAAGGGACTGGTTGAAAACCGCTCAGAGTCGTTAGAAATCGTATGCTGATGTGAGGAGAAGAGATCTAGAGTTTGATGTAGACAACTGGGTGTTTGTAAAGGTATCTCCCATGAAGGGAGTCATGCGGTTCAGAAAGAAAGGTAAACTCAGTCCCCGCTATGTTGGTCCGTACCGGGTTGTGAGAAGAGTTGGTAAGGTGGCGTATGAGTTGGACTTGCCTCCAGAATTGGCTTCAGTTCATCCTGTGTTCCATGTATCACTTTTTAAGAAGTGCTTGGGTGATCCAGCCTTGGTGGTTCCGATAGACAATGTTGGTGCGAAAGACAGTCTCAGTTATGAAGAAATTCTGGTTGAAATTTTGGATCGACAAGTTTGGAGGCTAAGGAACAAAGAGGTAGCTTCAGTTAAGGTTTTATGGAGGAATCAGCATGTTGAAGGAGCTACGTGGGAGGCCGAAGCGGATATGATGTCTAAATACCCCCATTTGTTCCTTGCCGGCTCAGTTTTAGTTTGAGGTATCAAATTTTTGCCCTAAACCTCTATTCAGTTTTCTCATGTTCTATGCATGCGAATAAGTTTGTTTTATGATATGAAATATGTATGTGATGTCTGAACTCTGACCAGCTATGTGGTTCTCTTTGAGAGTAGCCATTCTGTCAGTTTTCGACTTGAAAATCAAGGATTAGCATATATATATATATATTGTGATTGTTGTGGATGGGTTTTCTGCTTGTTTCTAACATTCGAGGAAGAATGTTCTCAAGGGGGAGATATTGTTATACCTCGGGAATTCAAAAATCAGACCCGGAAGTGAACCAGGAGAAAACTGGAAAAAAATGTTGCAGGTTGCAGAACGGGTCACTTGACGACTTGTGAGGAGGCATAATGAGTCATCAGATGGATCGGTGGGGAAAACTTGAGATGTTGGAGGACTCGAGGTCCTCAGGGGGGATGTAACAACTCGTGGTCAGTCACCACAAGTTGTCAAGTCAGTCGTTGGTTGGTCCCAGGGAGAGTTAGCAAGGCTTATCCAGTGTACCTAACGGGTGGCACCCGATGAGTCATCGTTAGTCCTAACGGCCCGTTAGGTTAGCCGTTACCAAGCCAGAGGAAATTTCTTGAATGATGAGGCAATGTCCTTGACGGGTGATCCAACGGATCGTGAGCTCTAGTAACGAGTCATCAGGTCGTCCGTTAGGACCCCCTGACAGTTAATTTTAGCGATTTCAGTAAGGACTTTTCCATAATTGCTAAGTTCTAAGGGCCTATACTACGGTTTTTTGAGCTCGTAATAGAGGGTTTTAAGCTGAGATAAACCCATCTAGGCCATCTTCTTCATGCATTTAAGGGTGAGAGCTTGAAGGGGAGAAAGTGAGGAGAAATTCCAGGATTTCAAGGGAAATCTCAGCTGGGTAATTAGGAAGAGATAAGATTCTTCAATCCCGGGTATGTAAGGCTATGAGTGGGTGCTTTCTTCAACACCCATGCCCATTCCTTATCAATTTGTGATGATAAAGTATGGGTCTTGAATTGTTTGTATGAATCTTACATTTCTACTCATGGGTATGATTAATTGAGTTGATATTGATGATCTATTGAG
>JACEIK010003059.1:168969-181813 GCA_018107945.1 Datura stramonium | reverse complement strand
ATAATTAATTATTTCTTGAATTTTAATAATTTAAAATAATTATTTTTAATATGTTTAGTAATTAAAATGAAATTGAGAAAATATTAAATTTGTGTATGAACGTAGACCTTTTTATCTAACAACAAGGGTATTCACATCTAGAAATGTAGGGTAGGAGTTTTGGTCAACATAACCAAATTTCTGTCTATTTTGAGAAACATTAATTGACAATTATTAAAGCCAACTAATTATCATGTGTTTGACTATGATGCCTTAATCATTACTATTTCATTTATGGAATTTCCAACAAACTTTTTTCTTTGTTGTTTTGTATATTCAAAAGTTCCAACAACTTTTCTTTAGTAATATCCACCAACGATCATCTACCTATGATTAATCTACACAATTAGTGCACCGGTTACCAGCGAAAGTAAAATTGAGATAGTTTAAATATATTTAAAAAACATGTGAAGATAAGAAGGGGTGAGAATATAGCTATACCAAGTTATAGAAAAGGTAATATTAGATCGAAGAAGAATTGATAGAGGTAATTAGACAGTACATAACACTGACGTATTTTCAACTTACTAAGGACATAGTTTAAGGTAGAAAAAATTGAAGGTCGAGGATTAGGGTAGAAAGGTATAGCAGGTAGTCATGTGTTGTAGTACTTATACGAGGGAGAGGTTGGGAGCTAATTTTGCCTAGTATTCACATAGTATCTTATTTTTAAATTTTACTACTGCATGTTATTTCATTTTCTTTGCTTATCTTGCTATCTTACTGTTATTATTTTATTTTCTGTCCTGTTTTGAATATGTTTTTTTAGAGTCTATCAAAAATAATCTCTCCGTTCTAATGAGATTGTACTTAATATGTTGTTGTTATTTGTATTTAATTTTGTATTATGTTTTTACAAAAAAGTCTTTATTTTTATACCAAGACATTAAATCCAAAATAGCATAAAAGAAATTTATATGATTATTCTTTTTAAAATCTAAATTTTTCATATTTTATCGACTCTCACTTAGCTACTAGACCTTGTATCATGTTTAATTTGTAGATCAAAACTCCCACGGATGAATCAACCATCAACTAATATGGTGAGATGATTGAAATCTCTTTATTTTAAAATAGTATTTTTAATTAAAATTAAAAAAAATTAATTTAACAATAAATTAATCAGAGGTTATTGAAATTTGAATAATAGAGGAAATACGAGATTTTGAGTTTGAGCGTAATTTAAAAAAAAAACATTTAAATTATTCTCATTAAGTATTTAATTTATCTTAAATTTGTCCTTCTTTTACTTATTTATTCATGAAAGCTCCCATAGTTACCTTTCGCAAGGACCACCTTGCAAGACTAAATACTCCTGGGTGACCGATAGCGAAGTAGTACCGTGAGGGAAGGGTGAAAAGAACCCCCATCGGTTATCTAAATATATCATCGGATTAATGATTAACCACTTTAATTCTAACATTTTCTACTATGAAATCACGTAGATAAACAAAAAATCTAAATTTATTCTTAAATTATAAACTTAGTTTATATATATATTTTTACAAAATATTTAAATATACCTCTAATNATAGATTGACGATTTATCCATTTAGTAATTTTGACACTGAACATTTTTAAAATAAGAATTTTTAAATAAATTTAATATAAACAACTAAAATGTCAAAACATATACCTACATATTTTCACTTTATTAGTCAAATCTTTATGGTGAAATATCATTTGTTGAAGAGGTATATTTGATATAATATAAAAGATATGGATGAGCTTTCATTCAACCAATATACAAACATAGAGCAAATATAAGATAAATCGCAAATAGGGTAAAGTTTGAACCTTTTTCTTTTTAAAAATTAACGTTTAAAGTCTACTCTTTTGAAAAATAAAGGGATGAAAGTGAAAACAAAAATCTAGAATGGGTATTAGATGTAATTTTCGAGACTTTCGGGCGAGAATCTGAAATTAGATTGTTGTTTATGTAAGTGCGCTAAATAATTTAGGAATATTAAAAATATATTCCACAATTGTACAAATATCAAAATGTTGGGATAGTGATATCTCGGTGGGCTTTGAAAATAGGAAAGAGAAAAAAAAAAAGAAAGAAAAAAAGAAGGTTCACTTTGAAAATGACGTGGGGGCTAGCGTAGTTTGGAATGATCTATACGTCACGTCTGTCTTCTTCCTCTCTCTTTCCCTCGTTCTTCGTGGGCATATAGAGTATAATATATAAATTAAGCAAAAAAAAATTAATACTGGGTTCGTTGAATTTTGTGTAGGAAAAGAGTCTTGATAAAGAAAATTCTAGATGAAATTGTTTACTTACTGACCACTGACTACTACAACTTTTGCAAAACTTAGTCTTTCTAACAAGTGGGGTGGGGGTTATAGAAAAATTCGTATTTTTCTTGAGGTCTTTTATCAATTTCAGATTCCGGGTATTACTCAGTTTGATGAAGGGGTAGTTGGACTTTGTTAAAGTTTTGACCTTTTTGGTGGTTTTTTTTGTGAAGGGGGTTTAAGCACAGCTGTTTTTTTGTCCTGGGGTTTTCATGATTTCAATGGTCTAGTTTTGTCTGGTTTCTATTAGCGGTGGATTTAGAGAGTATGTATTGAAGTTCTTTTGATCTTTATATGGGATTTAGTTGAAGTGATAAAGCGGTTGCTTTTGGAAGTTTTTGTACCAAGTCAACTAATGGTTGTGGTGCTTCATCTATTTGAAGGGGTTTGTAGTTTCAACTTTGTTTATGTAAAGTTCCGAGTGTATGAATTGAGGTTGTGGATTGTTGATGATGCCGTTTCATGGTTAGTGCAACTGTGAAGATTGGTACAAAAGGCAATAGGAGTGGTGCTTCTGGGATGCCAAGTTTCATTTCTCAGATACCAGTTTCAAATCACATGTATATCTCTTAACATCCTTCCTTTTATTTCTGTAAATTTTAGTTCGTTCTTTGCATATTTGTAGGTATTGAATTTGTTTCAGTTTATCTGAGACGGGGATTACTGTTTATTCTCACGTTTATGTTGAAGGAGTCAAGTTTTGAAATTGCTGTTTATAGGGACTAGGCCATACATCCTCCTATTTGTTCATGTAAATAATAGAAGTCACCTACAGTTCAGTTTTTGCTTGGAGAGGTGGCTTTATGAGTTTTAGGATAGTCTCTCTCTTTTTATTCAGCAGGGTCCTGATAGCGGCGGAGGCGGAGGCAGGATTTTGACCTCTTATATACCCCCTTCTGCCTCCGCCCCTGGTTGTCCATTCCGTGGTTTTGGTAAATCAGCTATTTCTACTAATCCTACGCTAGTCCCTAGAAACAAGGGACATTAATAAGAAGAGGGAAGAATGTTCAACCATTTCATAGTCAAGTTGTTTCTCAGAGTTCTTGCAGAATAATTACCGTGTTACTGACACGTTACCATTCTCAAAAAGAAATAATTACTGTGTTAGTGTATATCTAGAATAGTTACATGTCATTGCTGATATGCTGTTTATGAAGGTGAAATCTCAAATTATTTATTCTTATTTAATAATATTTTTGGGCTGTAATTTTGGATTTCAGGGGCACTGAAGGGAACAATACAAATACTTCTCGAATGTCTGAATTTGGGGTGCTTGAGCAGTATCTTGGATTCCGTATTGGAGATGGTGCTAATGTTAATCGAAGTATGTTCTTGGTCTGCCTATCTTTCCTATATGTCATCTGATAAAATAATCTTGGTATGTTTGAGTGTTCTTTAAATTACGGACTTACGGTAGGGCGCAGGCATATGTTTTATCTTTAGTGTTTTTAGTGCACATTTGGGTTCTCTCGTTGTAAACAACCATTACCGATGATCTTATGAGCAAGTTTTACTTTCCGCGCAAATTATCTTTGGGTAGTTGAGACCTCTGAAAAGTTTAGATGAGCTGAAGAGACTGATCATGGCATAGGACTTCTGTTTGTTTTTCTACCTTTGTCAGGTCTAAATGTAGTAAGAAAAGTGGGACTTTGAACTTAACTCCATTCCAAGCGCAAGTGAGAATTGTTCAAGATTATATAGAGATATGCGGATGACATAACATGATGGTTCACTATTGGCTAATTTAACATTAGGGATTTGCAGTGTATTACGTTAAAAAAAATGGACCTTGGGCATAACTTTACCCAAAAACTATTTCATTAGGTGAGAGTTGCCAAAAACCATATAAAGAAAGTACAGTTCATACCCTCGACCTACGTGGTACTGTAACGATACGAATCCTCTTTATAGATAATCTATGAAAAAGCAATATTCTATGTAGATATCTATGGTCTTGGAAAATATATTCGAGCGCATAGCATATGAAGTAAATAATGTTTTCTGATATTGAGGCAACCAATTGAATTAGGAAGACTAGAGGTCATTGTCCAAAATATTTGATATATCTTGAACTGGGTGTTCCTGTTTGGACCATTTTAAATAAGAGTTAAATTAGTGTACCTATTACAGGAAGGTTGGATTTGGCACTAATGAACAAATGAGAATGGGTGCAAGACATGTGACCTTTTCTATACAAAACTAGCGGTGTTAAGAAAATGTTCTGTTTTGTATGTTCTAAAATTTGTGTTTTATATGCATAGCTCAAAAAATTAGGTCAGAAGCACGGACTTCATAAATCAAGTACCAGATAATCATGTGCACAATTTGCTCTTATTTCTCTATATGTATAATTACCACCATCTGGTTCTGTGTTTTGTCATTTTTGGATTACAGAGTAATGTAATGTAAAGATAGTACCTATCAAATGTAATGTGAAGATATTGCTAGCAATAGCTAAAAAATGTTAAGAGCATGAAGAAGTAAGAAATAAGAAGGAGAAGAATAATTGGGTGAAGGAGAAGAATAATTGGGTAACTGCTCCTTTGTGTGCTCTTCAGACAAATTGGTCTGTCAATGTAGCTTCCGGGGTGAAAGAACCAAGTTATGATCTAATAAACTGGATGGTTGTTCTCCATATACTCGATATTATTAAACCTAAATGCTGAGACTGATGCTGAAAGGTGAACTGTGGTTGCAATTGTATTCTTGAGCTCGATTTTCAACTGTAGAAGAAATGCTAGACTTACTGCAACCACTTGTGTTTCTTTTCTATTGTTTCGTTATCCGTGAACCACAATTGTCCAGGAACTTGTCTCACTTATGTGAAGACTGCCCATTTCCTGTGTGGTATGATTGATAAATATGTCTTTGTTGTCTTTTTGTTGTTATAGGTCCCCTTTTTAATTCAACAACTGCAACTAATCCAGCAGTGGGTTTTGAGGTCTCTGGAACCATCAATAGGGTAATCATGGCATTATTTTCTCCCCTTTTCTTCCTAAAGAGAAGTAGAAACTGTAAGCTGATATTGCCAGAGATGTCCGCAGGTAGAGGGAAAGGCGTTTAGCCAATTTTGATATTTTTTTCCCATTGAGCTTGCAGAATGTAGCTCCTTCAAATACAAGTTTGTCTCCTGCTGCTCCGGGATCTCAGATAATACAATTGCAATCAAACCTAGTTTCTCCACCTGGCACGCATCCTGAGAATTGGGGAGAGTCCAACATGGCAGATTCTGGTTCTCGCACTGATACTTCAACTGACATGGATGGAGATGATAGAAATCCACGGGTAACTTACTCTGCTTCTCTCGGTTTCATCTTTTAGCCTCTCTTAATCCATTTCTCTTTGGTCCGTAAAGACATGATCTCTTGTAACCAATGTCACTAAGTATGAAACTTAATAGATGCGAAGGGCCATGTAGGCGAACCAACTAGTACGGATTGGGGTTTTAGTTGTTGTTATTGCACTTACATAAGGTGCAGTATTTATTGGGAGTCATTTTGTTCTATCTGGGTACTTGTATGCCTGTGTAAGGAGAAATGTCAAATTTGGAGAATATATAGTCATCGAAAACCCTCATTTTCAATATGATAGTTTATTTACTACTCCGTCATATGACAGTTTTCTGTTTGGGATGTCTCAGATGTTTTGCATATCCATCTCTGCAACTTTCACAACTCTCAAAAATCCAAATTCATTAAGCTATTCAAATTTTAAACTTTAATCTTATGTTTTCTTTATTAAATTAACTTTTTCAATCATTACTTTATTATTTGTCACCACTGTCAATAGATCATAAGTCCAATTTAATATCTTGAACTCTGCAATCCGTCAAATATATATAATGGGTCGGAGGGTGTATTATTGAATTATTAATCCAGAATAAAAGACATTTATTTTGTATTGTACAGAAATGGAGAAGTGGAATAGATACAGAGGATTTGTATTTAGCAAAATTGGTTGATTGTCGAGGTTTAATCACTTCAATTACATACTTGAGTGTTTGGTTTGCAAATATGTAATTACTTGAACTGAAGAGTTTGTACATGTAACAGAAAATTTCTCCTCAAGTAACAGGATAATTTTTTATTGTTTGTTGACCTTTTAGTTTCAATAATTGTTATTTCTTGCTTGAAAATTAAGCGGAAACTTCTCTAAGTACGACAGTTTTCGTTATCTGGTTTGTGTTTTTACATTTCAGTCATGTAGGAAAATTCTTTTCTTTTATGCAGATTGAGACGGGTCAATCCAGGACTATTGCAGCTTCTGATTCCAGTGACAAGTCAAAAGAAAAAGTCTTGGATCAAAAGGTCCGTTTTCTACTATTTAGTCTTAGAAGAGGAGAACTCATGTTCCTTTCTGATTTTATTTTTGCTTATTTTTCACTGCTTTCAGACATTACGGAGACTTGCCCAAAACCGTGAAGCTGCTAGAAAAAGTAGATTGAGGAAAAAAGTAAACCTTTCTTCTCTCATTCTCCTCCGCCTGTTTTCCTATTTCCCATTTGATATGTACTATGAATGTAATGTAACGTATTTCTGGTACACTAGTTTTTCATTTAGTACATGAGGGATGCTGAAGAGATTATATCAGCTGATTGTTTCTCAATTGTCTTTAGATGACTAATTCAGTACTTGCTTATGCTGTAGGCATACGTTCAACAGCTGGAGAATAGCCGACTGAAGCTATCGCAGTTGGAGCAGGACCTTCAGCGAGCACGTCAACAGGTATTGGCTTCTTCCTTTCACGTGCTTTTGAGAGGACAACTTAAGGAGGTTCTGCAACCTTTTCTTATTTTGGGTTCTTGTCCAACTGAAGGGGAAGTACATTTCAAACATGGGAGATCAAACCAACGGAGTGGGTGCCAATGGTACGCCTTTTTCTTATCCTTGAACTTGTGTGGTGTAGCTTCCTCTTTTTATTTTTTTATTTTTTATGACAAACAAGAAAATTGCTCAGCTATGGAGAAGCTGCCTTTTTAAAAAAAGTTATATTATTCTATTATTTTTAATAATAAAAGGGGTTCCAACATACATTAATATATAGTGAAATGTTCCCCCATATTCAGAACTTTGTTTCAATACTTCTTGATGTTAAATTGAGCTCAGAGTGGGTTGTTATTTCATGTTACTATAACAGCAGAAGATTGTCAATACTCGGTATTGTATCAGCTATATTATTATTAAGATCATCTAGATGTGCCTCTCATAGGTGATGATGACAGGATTTGAGTAGTTCTGGGAAACTTGGTGGAATCGGAATAGTCTGTTTCACTAGACTGAAAAGCTTCCACCATAGATTGCTGTCAACAGACATTCATACATGATGGCTATCTCTATCTTAAACTAGTCCAATATGCACTTTTAATCCTTTCCAGGAATAATCTCTCATATGTCGTTCGTTATGTGGTCTGTGTTTAGGAAGCAAATAAGAGTGAAATAGTGTGTTTTTTTTTACTTGAAGAAGATTGTAGAACTTCAAGTTTCTTGATTTTCCCTGATTAACTGGACTCAGTTAATGAGATAACTTGTGAAATCATCTGCATGTCGATACACTGCGGATGACATTAAATTTGAATTTGAGGAACAAAGTAAACTGCAGCTTCCAATAGTTCCTCAATGCCATAGCTTTGGCTCTATATCAAAAGCTGTGAAGCTTTCGGGCTGTGCATGGACTTGGTCGATGTTCATAATTCTCACACTTGTGTTGGTTGCTATGATAAAGATAATGAATTAGTCAGTTGCTGCTTTATGCGTTTGGTTAAATACATGAAAATTTTGTATTAGCTGGCTTATTTTACTAAGAAATGTTCAACCCCTTATCTAGTTTCTGATTGTACTTTACCAAAAGTTGTTTCCTCGTGCTAAGATAACCTTTCAGGATCTGCTGTTCTGCAGGGTCCTTGGCATTTGATGCAGAATATAGTCGATGGTTGGAAGAACACAACAAACACATCAATGAGTTAAGGACTGCTGTCAATTCACATGCAAGTGACCCTGAACTGCGAAGTATTGTGAATAATGTCACTGCACACTTTGATGAGGTCTTTAGGGCGAAAGGAAATGCAGCCAAGGCGGACGTATTCCATGTCTTGTCAGGGATGTGGAAAACCCCTGCTGAGCGGTGTTTTATGTGGATTGGTGGCTTCCGCCCGTCTGAACTTCTTAAGGTGACCTCTCTCTTGCTCTCATGTGCATGCAATTCTGCATTTCCCATCTTGACTTACCCTGTATAGGATTATAAAAAGCTGTTATACTTTTTGATGAAGTATAGAAAGATCCTATTATTAGCAGGTCTAATAAGTTTTTAGTAGTATGTGGCACTTCATTGATTTATGCTCGAGTCTAGAATACTTGCTAAAATTGGGTGGTTTCACTTTCCGAATAAATGAGGTGCAGTACAATGCAGTGTGCATTTTATGTCACTGTGTTTTGTAACACCATCACCGCAATCTCATATCCTTGGATAGGTGAGGTCTGAGATTCTCCTTCAAACGGCATGGACGTGGGATTATTGTTTTGAAGCTCTTGGTTCTTCTTCTCGTGTCTGCATAATTATATTTCTAAACAAACCATATTCCTGGAAGCAAAAGCTTGTATCAGATTATGTGGTTATCTCTATCCTTATTGGTATCCCGAATGAGGTTCCCGACCTTCCTCAGCTTGGTGATGTTAGCAGACCTCCAGTTGCATCTGTTAATGTGCTTTCACTCAGTCCATTTACGGCATTTTGTGCAGGATTTATGAGAGTGCTGTACATTGTATTTTCTTTTTCACTTTTTTCATGCGTCAATCAGAAGTGGATAAAATATGAACCTCAAGTGCTGCTGTAGATGACGCTCATTGGAAAATTGAATAAATCATAATGGTATTTTAAGTTAACATGCTATTTCTAAGCTGTATGCAAGTTTCTTTTTAACCAATTATGATTTCTTTGGTGATGCAGCTTCTAGTCAATCAGTTAGAGCCTCTGACCGAGCAACAGTTAGCTGGCATTTACAACTTGCAGCAGTCATCCCATCAAGCTGAGGATGCTCTCTCACAAGGTATGGAGGCGTTGCAGCAATCCTTGGCGGAGACATTAGCCAATGGATCTCCTGCTACTGAAGGGTCATCAGGGGATGTAGCTAATTACATGGGTCAAATGGCAATGGCAATGGGGAAATTAGGGACTCTTGAAGGTTTTCTCCGTCAGGTAACTCTATTTTTGCTGCTGCTGCGTATTCTTTGTTTAAATTGTTTTCGACGGATATGCTCCAAATGCCCATTCAGTTGTTTGAACATGTGGAAGTCGGGCAAGTAAATGTCATTCTGGAGGTCTTGTAACTGCAACCAGCATGCCTGTCCCCTCGGAAACTTCAGAATACGTCTTGTTTCTATTGGTCTTTGAACTATAACGAGGTCATAAGATAAACCAAGGTTTATCTTCGCCAACGTTCTAAAATCAGCAATTGGCCTTCTGTCGGCCTTCTGTCATCTGCATGATCTTCTCTTACTTGTATCTCTTATGAATTATATGGTTCAAGATAGCCTGTCCAGTTCATCTCCCCATAGCAATGAGATGTAACAACACTGTATTTCGAGGTTTCTGGTTTGTTTTATCTGTATTATGTTGTCTCTGGAGGCAAAATACGTGAAGCTAAAAGTTTTCGCATCTTTATGGCATCTTTAACAGGCGGACAACCTGCGTCAACAAACATTGCAACAAATGCATCGCATATTGACGACCAGACAATCTGCCCGTGCTCTTCTTGCAATAAATGAATACTTCTCACGTCTTCGAGCTCTGAGTTCTCTTTGGCTTGCCAGACCACGAGAGCAATAAATATGACATGCATCACAGTACTCTGCTGGAAATTCGGATACTACTTTGATACACTGGCCAGTATATTAGATGCAGCTAAGTTACTACATGTAAAGTGGTATTGTATGTGCTTGTGGAAGTGCAAAATTTGTTTTTTTTTCTTTCCTTTATAGGTTTTAGAATGCCAAATTTTTACTTTGTAGGAACCAGTAATGTAGTACCTGTGTTTTTAGATTTATAAGGAAAAAGTTTAAGTTAGGGATTTTAAAGCTGCAGAAATGTAATAGATGCATAGGAAGTTTATGCTTGAACAAATTATAGCTTGTGACTTAAGTTCTCTCTTCTGATATGTTGGAATGCACCAGCATTTGATCTTGTTATTTATCTTCCATAAATTGACAATTTTTCAAAGTGGAAAGCCACTTTCTTTTATAAATGAAAATAGCAGCTATTGAACCATTGTATGCGAAAAATTAGAGGGTAAAGGTGGGGATAACAAGTTTTACGTATTAGCCAAGGTAAAAGAGAAAAGCACCAAGTGAAGTTACATCAAAGATTATATATGCAGAATTAGAGAGTAAAGGCGGGATAAAAAGCTGTATATACAACATATGAAGATGATCGACATATTCAAAATGAGAATGTCATACTATAATTAAAAACCAAATGCATCGACCTTACAGTACATATATCTCAAAAGAAAGCAACAAAGAGTAATGAATGATTTTCCCACATCGGCAACTAAGAGAGAAACGGAGCAAAAGCTGTAATATTAGTAATGGGCTGAGATTACTGGAAAACATACTTACCTGGACGGGGTCAATGGGTGATCAATAAGGCCCATGGCCTAGGCTTGTGACCTCCATTGCACTTTGGAGGGGTGCCTGCCTAAGGTCGGCCCAAGTGGCCGAGCCTACGTCATAATTTGTGGCAGCGGGGGCCTGCGTTCGCGCGGCCCCTACCAATTCTGAGTCCAAAATTTTTCCGGCCAATTTTTATATCCTCAATCTTGGAAATAATAATACGGCCCCCTACCAGCTCATTTTGTTTCCTATTAGATCTCTATTAAATTTAAGAAAACAACAAGATTTAAGCTTGCATTATTTCACAACAAGAACTAAGCTGCATTGTAGTTAGGTAAGAAATTTATGATTATATTTTATATCTGACTTTTGTTTTCACGTATTGCATAAATAGTTGATTCGTTTCTATACAAGGTGAATCTATTGGGTTGGGGTTTTAATTAACTCAATCTAAAACAAAGGGTTATTAGATAAAAAA
Source organism: Datura stramonium (assembly GCA_018107945.1). Taxonomy (NCBI): domain Eukaryota; kingdom Viridiplantae; phylum Streptophyta; class Magnoliopsida; order Solanales; family Solanaceae; genus Datura; species Datura stramonium. The sequence goes on along the minus strand of JACEIK010003059.1, from coordinate 170,395 downwards.
AATTAATAACCAAAGTTTGGCCTCTGAAATAATAGAAATATCAACGTAAAAAAGGGTGTTATTAGATTAAAAAAATTAGAGGAGTGCTTATTAATAATGAAAGCTTAGCATCTCACGGGCCACAATTCGTAGTCATATAGTAGCAAACATCAAATGAAAGCTTAGCATCTCACGGGCCACAACTCGTAGTCATATAGTAGCAAACATCAAATGAAAGCTTAGCATCTCACGGGCCACAACTCGTAGTCATATAGTAGCAAACATCAAGTAATTTCATTGCTGAGTTTGCTTTGCCCAATTTTTTTGACACCAAGGTCTTAAAGACGTAGGGGTTCTTAGCTTTATTTACAGCAAATACTTGTCCGAAGAATATAAATCAACCACGCGGGGTGGAGCTAGGTAGTTGTAAGGAGATTCATCCAAATCCTTTTTTTGAAAAATTATGTTGTATATATAAGGGCAAAGTTATTTCTTTTGTGTATATATAATATTGCATCTCATTAGTTTCTATATGTTTACTTTAGTGAAAATCCTACCTCCAGGACAGCAACCACACTATTATATTTGGGTCTTTCTTGGTCCCTAATTTTAAGGATAGCAAAGAACAACAGTATCCCTTTGTCAGAATGTGCAGAGAGGTCCTTTCAATATTTCTGATTATGATTTCAGTTCTTATAGATTACTTTTTATTTTTTGAAATAGATTACTCATTTTGAGCATTTATATGTGTGTTTAATGTGCAATGAGCAGTCACAGATTCAGGATTTTCACTAAGAAGATTTGAAAAATAAAAATATAGTTACTGGATTTGAACTTATATCCTCCAGGTGAATTTTGAGAATTACTCGAAAATGACTCCAAACGGAAAGCTAAAGAGAGCAATGCCATTTTGAGTAATTCTCCCACATTGGCATCTAAGAGAAAAGTGGAGCAAAAGCAGTAGTACTAATAATGGGCTGAGCTAACTGGATAATATACTTACCTGGACGGGGTCAATGGGTGATCAATAAGGCCTATGGCCTAGGCTTGTGACCTCCATTGCACTTTGGAGGGGTGCCTGCCTAAGGTCGACCCAAGTGGTCGAGCCTACGTCATAATTTGTGGCAGTGGGGGCCTGCGTTCGCGCGGCCCCTACCAATTCTGAGTCCAAAAATTTTCCGGCCCATTTTTATATCCATTCAATGTTGGAAATAATAATGCGGCCCCCTACCAGCTCATTGAGTTTCTTATTAGATCTCTATTAAATTTCATTAATCAACAAGATTTAAGCTTGCATTATTTCACAGCAAGAACTAAGCTGCAATGTAGTTTGGTGAGAAATTTATGATTATATTTTATGATCTGACTTTTGTATTCACGTATTGCATAAATAGTTGATTCGTTTCTAGACAAGGTGAATCCATTGGGTGGGTTTTAATTAACTCAA
>JACEIK010003059.1:140990-168814 GCA_018107945.1 Datura stramonium | reverse complement strand
GTAGTTATATAGTAGCAAACATCTAAGTAACTTCATTGCTGAGTTTGCTTTGCCCAATTTTTTTTTCGACACCAAGGTAGAAATTCCAGATTCAACACTTGCTTGTTTCGAACGAAGAATAAAAAGTGTCCTACCCTAGCAAACACTTATTTCAGTTAAAAAGCGAGGCTTCACTAAACAAGTAAACAAGACTTTTATTTCTCTTATCCGCAAAGATTATTATTTGCTAGTTGGTTCAATTGATTATTATTTGGGCATTTTAAACTTCTTTTTGCGATTACAGAGTAGGTTTTAAAGACGTAAGGGTTCTTAGCTTCATTCACATCAAATACTTGTCCGAAGAATATAAATCAACCACTAGGGGCGGAGCTAGGTAGGTGTAAGGAGATTCATCCAAATATTTTTTTGAAAAATTACGTTGTATATATAAGGGCAAAGTTATTTCTTTTGTGTATATATAGTATTGCATCTCATTAGTTTCTATATGTTTACTTTAGTGAAAATCCTACCTCCAGGACAGCAACCACACTATTATATTTGGGTCTTTCTTGGTCCCTAATTTTAAGGATAGCAAAGAACAACAGTATCCCTTTGCCAGAATATGCAGAGAGGTCCTTTCAAGATTTCTGATTATGATTTCAATTCTTATAAATTACTTTTTATTTTTTGAAATAGATTACTCATTTTGAGCATTTATATGTGTGTTTAGTGTGCAATGAGCAGTCACAGATTCAAGATTTTCACTAAGAAGGTTTGAAAAGTAAAAATATAGTGACTGGATTTGAACTTGTAATTTCAAGGTGAATTTTGAGAATTACTCGAAAATGGCTCCAAACGGAAAGCTAAAGAGATCAATGCCATTTTGAGTAATTCTCCCACATTGGCATCTAAGAGAAAAGTGGAGCAAAAGCAGTAGTACTAATAATGGGCTGAGCTAACTGGATAACATACTTACCTGGACAGGGTCAATGGGTGATCAATAAGGCCCATGGCCTAGGCTTGTGACCTCCATTGCACTTTGGAGGGGTACCTGCCTAAGGTCGACCCAAGTGGTCGAGCCTATGTCATAATTTGTGGTAGTGGGAGCCTGCGTTCGCGCGGCCCCTGTCCAAACTTAAGCCCAAAATGTTCTTGTACATTTAGAAATTGACGGTGAGAGGAAAGCCAACTCTTGCTGCACGATTGACAGCAGAAGCTGCGCAATTTAAGGTTTGGCATTGGCAATAAATGACAATGTAACCAATATTTGAAAGCAGGGGCAAATATGAATCATTTTTACTACATTACCAAAAACTAAAATAAGTGATTTCATATCAAATCTACTGCACTCTCGAAATGCTTAGATGTGGACTAACAATTTAATATAGCTATATGTCAAAGAAGGTGAAATAATAAGTCTTAGCTTCAAAGATCAAATATTTGTCCTGAAAATACATACCAGCTTCATTATCACATTGGTGTCTTCTTGGTTATTGACCTTATGTATAGCAAAGAACAGTAATATTGCTTTAGCATATGTGCGGAGGCCCTTTCAAAAGTTTTGATTATGTTTGCAGTTTGTTTAGATGTTTATTTGGATGTATGTTTATGTAAACTATGAGAATTCATTTGTACTGCTCTTCAGACAGCTACAAATTTTGAACTCGGTTTTGATGCTTCTTGTATTTTCTTCCTGGATGGATTCTGAATATGAGCTTGTTTCTTACAATGTTTGAAATCATTATAAATCATCAACGCCTCACAGAACTCGGCCTTTGTCAGCTCTTCTGTTGCTTACCAGACTTAATGTTGTTTGGCCTTAACGACAACTCCTCCTATCTATGATTTTGTATGCTTCCATCCTTATTGAGTAAGAAACTTAATTTCCTTGTATCCCACAGATGAAAAATTGTTCTTCCTTTCTGCATTCAATGTCTTACTCTACGTACAACTTTATGTTGATCGTTGTTTATACAACCTCTTGCCATGTTATTGTGCACGAGAATGATGAATTCATTAAATATAATATTTGTGTCATGTGGTTCATATATATAGAACTCTTAATGTTGCAAATCACAAGAAACTCTTAATATTTATGCCTCTTTAAATGAACCTTACAATTATCATCGACCAACAGGTGCCATTTTGCTGCTGCTTAGTTTAGCATGTTGTATATGTTACTGATTACTCGGAGAACTTAGTAGTAGTGTCTTTACCAAAACCATCCAGTAAGTTAAGCAGCTGCAATACCATGTGAATTCTGAATGTTTAAATCAACAAAATTCAAAGATTATAAGTGAGGCTCTCTTTCCATGCATATTTTTCATTTGTAATTGTTTTAGTTGTCCGAAACACAAATTTATGATTAAAAGAAGTTCATGTCATAATTTGTGACAAGCGAGTGCTGAAGAATTTGAAAACAAGCACGGCCTATGAGCTTGAGGAAGTTGTTGCTGCAAATGACGGGAAAGTAGTTGTTGCTGCAAATGATGGGAAAGATCCCAATGACGATGTAATGCCCCTAAAATAATGGCTTGTTGAAAGTAAGATATTATCAGAAATTGTATTTATCCTTGAGCAGAAGATCTATCGAAAACCAACCTCAGGTAAGGGTAAGGTACAAACTATTCTCTCTAAACCACTACACTGGGTATGCTATTGTTGTATTGTATGGAAATGTTAGAGTTCTCATTTGTCCTGGGGGTGAGTAATAAGGCTTATTTGTTTAGAGCAAATATTTGTCGTGAGAATATAAACCAACCACACCTCGGGCAGACCTAGGGGACACAAAGAGGTTTATAAGGACATTTTTCTTTTGTATATATACAAGTAGATGTTGCATCCCATATTCTTTGTGTGTTTACTTCTCTATATTTTAAATTATCTTAGTGAAAATTCTGCTTCTATCACTGCCAACCACACTATTATATCCAGTCATTCTTGGTCCCTGATTTTATCGAGAGTTTGCCAGAATGTGCAGAGGCCCTTTCAACTGCAGTTCTTATAGATCAACTCATTTTGAACATTTGGATGTGTGTTTAACATGCAATGAGCAGCGTCGAATCCAGGATTGGTCATAAGATAACAAACTCATATTGTTTTTTTCTTCTTAACATCGCACAAAGTATTTTACTCATTTGGATTTTTTGGACGTGACAAAGACTGTCTACTCAAAGTCATGGTTAAAATGAGATTACCATCAGCCAAAAATTCATAATTATTAATATATTCTCAATTATTATGAAATACACATGTTCTATTTTAGGGAAAATGACTTAAAACACACTTCAACTTGTCCCAAGTTGTTACACACTTTAACTTTGCGAGAGTCCTATGACCCCTCTGGACTACTTCAAAACAGAATATTTACTCCCTTACTCTACAGCTTTATTTTATTGTGCATGAGAACGATGAATTCATTTAAATATAATATTTGTATCATCTGGTTCATATAAATAGAACTCTCATTGTTGCAAATCACATGAAACTCTAAATGTTTATGCCTCTTCAAATATCATAAACAGGTGCCATTTTGCTGATGCTTAGTTGAGCGTGTTGTATATGTTAGTGATTACTCGGAGAACTTAGTTGTTTCAGTAAGTTAAGCAGAGAGGTGGCTGCAATACCATGTAAATTCTCATTGTTTAAATCAACAAAATTCAAGGATAATATGTAAGGCTCTCTTTCCATGCATATTTTTCATCTGTAATTGTTTTAGTTATCGAAGCACAATTTTATAATTAAAAGAAAGCTCATTCTTAATTTTAAGACACCTTTCATACTTCATCTTGTATTCAAAGAAAATTACTCAAAATGGCTCCAAATAGAAAGCTAATGAGCAATGCCATTTTAAGTAATTCTACCACATTGGCATCTAAGAGAAAAGTGGAGCAAAAGCAGTAGTACTAGTAATGGGCTGAGCATACTGGAAAAGATACTTACCTGGACGGGGTCAAATGGGTGATCAATAAGGCCCATGGCCTAGGCTAGTGACCTCCATTGCACTTTGGAGGGGCGCCTGCCTAAGGTCGGCCCAAGTGGTCGAGCCTACGTCATAATTTGTGGCAGTGGGGGCCTGCGTTCGCGCGGCCCCTATCCAAACCTAAGCCCAAAATTTTCTTTTCTATTTTGTGGTCGTTGAGAGGGAAGCAGGCGCTGGCTAAACAATTCACACTAGAAGCAATCAATGTGTAATGCCTGTTTGACTAGAAATTATTTTACTAGAAGCAGAACAACTATTAAAATGGCATTGGCAACAAATGAAAAGGCTAAGATCTATTGAAACAGATGTTGGTTTGTCATGTTTGCATATTGTCCTTCAGTTTGTAATATCAATGGAGCATACAGTCCTTTTAGCTACTATTATATACATTTTCATGTAAGCATCTAGATTCTTATTGAAGGGAGAGAATAAGATTCTGAACAAAATCAACCTTAGAAAAGGCTGAAGAAGTTGAAATCTATATTAGAATACCAGAGGAAAGTTGAAATCTACATTAGAATACCAGCGGAAAGTGCAAAAAAATGAATGTAAATGGCGGTAATTATCAGTTGTATAGGAGGAGAAAAGTAACAGAAATATCCACTGATAGAGTAGCTGTTGTGGTTGCAAATGACTGGAAAGATGTCAATTATGACGATGTAAGTCTCCTAAAACAATGGCTCATTGAATGAAAGATTTTACTAGGCATGTACACTTTACTGTCATTCTATTGCTTTAGCTAATGTTAATAACCTTCAGTATAAGCCCAAAATCCCGCTGGGGGAACATGTTTTATGCCATAGTTAAGCAAATAAAAATCATCCCTATCGGTTGTTGTACTCTCCTCACAATGTTGTCCTCTTCCCTTCAATCAGAAATTTTTTCTCCTTGCTATTTATTACTCATTGCACTACTCAACTTTTTTATGGACCAATTTCTGTTCATGTAAAAATCAGATTTATCAAAATTGTTAGGTCAAACCAAGGCAGTAAACATAAGGAATGACCCTTCTAAATTATTTGGCTGACACACTTTTTATATATCAGCAGCCCTGGTAATTCATAAAAGGAAAGAAACTGTTGGAAAACAAGATAATATCTCAAAAAGAAAATAATCATCTGCGAATATCATTCGATGACTGTTTTATACATTTTGATGTTGAAGGTTATACATCGTTTTCCTTGATAGATATTGGAGAAAAAAATGTTCTTACTACTTTCTGAGTTGTTGAGTTTTCTATCAATCTAAAATTTTTGTTAGATTCGAGCTCCTAGTTTTATACTAGAAGAGGTTGTTGAATCTTGAGGATATACCTATACCGGTAATATCCTTAAGTATCCTTAAGAATAAGTGCCATATGCATGCCTCAAGCTATGAAAATTTCCGTGATTTCGAATTTTTCCTACAGAAACTATGGTTCTCTCAACAAATGTATATTATATGGACATACACACGAATTGATGAATGTAGCAGTTAGGACTTAGGATATCCACATTCAGGAACTAATATCCTTCCTTTATATTCTTATAATAGCAAAGCATGCTGCAATAGATAATGACATTTGGATGTCTTGATCGCTCTGGAGAAATACTAGTTAGAGTTAAAAGTTTTGTGAGAAGATTCAAGACGTATACCAATGTTACTTGTTGCACTGTGTCTAAGGTCATAGCATAAGCACTCAGTGAGGAACTCAAATTAACTTTGTCTTGATCCGGTGACCTTTTATCAAGGATAATGAGTTCTCAGTCTGGATCATCCCAGTCCAATAGCGCTAGCTCATTACTAAAACAAATAAAAGAGCTTGGTGCGCGACCTCATTTTATGATGATAGTGATGGTGATGCAAGTAGAGATACCAACTTTGATGAGACAACATAGCAGGAAAAGTAAGATTTTTCACTGGAGCAATATATGATGTGTTTCAGGAAGAGCCAAAGATGTTGTAGTTTTACATGAAGCTCGTCATGACAAGTATCAATCGATAGTTGCCATCTTGCTGCTGCTTAGTTGAACGAGTTGTATATGTTACTGATTACTCGGAGAACTTAGCTGCTGTGCATTTGCCAAAACCATTCAGTAAGTTAAGCAGAGAGGTGGCTGCAACCATGTGAATTCTCAATGTTTAAATCAACAAAATTCAAGGATTATATGTGGTTCTCTTTCCATGCATATTTTTCATCTGTAATTGTTTTAGTTGTCCAAAGAACAATTTTATAATTAAAAGAAGTTCGTTCTTTAAACTTAAGACACCTTTCATACTTCGTCTTGTATTCAAAGAATTACTCAAAATGGCACCAAACAGAAAGCTGAAGAGAGCAAAGCCATTTTGAGTAATTTCCCACATCAGCATCTAAGAAAAATGGAGCCAACGCAGTTATATTAATAATGGACTGAGCTAACTATAGAACAACTGAGCTAACTATAGAACATACTTACTTGGATGGGGTCAATGGGTGATTAATAAGGCCCATGGCCTAGGCCTGTGACCTCCATTGCACTTTGGAGGGGTGCCTGCCTAAGGTTGGCCCAAGTGATCGAGGCGCTGTCATTCATGCGGTCCCTATCCAAACCTAAGTCCAATATTTTCTTCTCCACTTAGAAATGACAATGAATGACAAAGACTACTTTGGTTGAACTATGCAAAATTAAATATCTGTTGAAGCAGATAGAGTTATGGCAAGTTTTGCTTATGGTCCTTTCAGTTTGTAATATCAGTGGAACATACAATCCTATTTGCTTTGAAGGGAGACAATAAGATTCTAAACAAAATTAACCTGAGAAAAGGCTGAAGAATTTGAAAACTAGTACGACTTGTGAGCTTGAGGAAACTGGTGATGCTGCAACTGATGCTATATAAGAATACCAGAGGAAATTGCAGAAAAGTGAATGTAAATGGCTGTAATTATTATCAGTTGCATAGGAGGAGAAAAGATTCCTACATCGTGAGCTAGCTTGTACAGAAATATCTGCGTATAGAATAGGCGTAGCTGTTGTTGCAAATGACTGCAAAGATGCCAATGAGGTGTAATGCCCCTAAAACAATGGCTCGTTGAAAGTAAGATTTTATCAGGCATTGTATTGAAATGTTTGAATACTCACTTGTCCTGCGGGATAATAAGGCTCATTCGGTTAGAGCAAATAGTTGTCCTGAGAATATAAACCAATCGCCAGGTGCTGAGCTGGGGGCGCAAAGACGTTTATCCAAATCCCTTCATAGGAAAATTACATTGTATATATAAGGACATTTTGATCATGACTGCAGTTCATATAAATTCCCTTTTTTTCTTGACAGATTACTCATTTTGAGCATTTGGATGTGTGTTTAACGTGCAATGAGGGTCATTTTAGGGAAGCAGTTATTTGCTTGACGTCTTTAGAGCTAAGACGTAGGGATAAATTTATTTCAACTGTTCTTCAGATAGCTGCAGTTTTTGCACCTGAGTTTAATGCGTCTTGTATATGATTGATTTCTAAATATGAGCTTGTGTTTTACAGTGTTTGAAGTAATTATATCATCACCAATGACTCATAGGACTCGGCCTATGGCAGCTCTTCTGTTGTTTGCTGTTGAAGAATGAAAAAAGTAGCATATTGGTGATTTTAATAAGATGAGTGGTCTCCTTATATGGACTTAAGCAATCCTCCCTCATAACTTAGCTTTTGGGGTTGGTTTAGGCCCAAGATTCATTTCGGGTCTCGACAATAACCCCTGTTGACTTCACATCAAAAAGAATGAATTGGCATTTTTTCTTTTCATTCCATTTTTGGATAGAAGGGAAAGACAAGTAGTAAAATCATTCCTTTGCCTAGAAATATCCAAATTTTGATGCCCAATAGTCAATAGATAGTTCGAATTGTATAAGAGCAATAATCAATTTTAGCTTGAACATTTTGTAGGTTATGCATCTTCTGGCCATGCTATTATGCCTGATGAAAAATTCATTAAAATCACAAAAAAACTCTTTATTGTTATGCTTGTTTAATGAACCTTACCGTTTCCATCATCATCATTTTCCATATTATCATGGCTTAGTTTAGCGGGTTATATATGATATTTGATTACTCCGAGAACTTGTTGTGTTTAAGCCAACACTATTCAGTAGATTGAGTAGAGGAGTGTTTTATATTTCACTTAAACTTTTCCATATCCATTTGTAACTCAAATTTGATTTATGTCTCTTCAATGCTCTGCATTCATTAGTCCTTTTATTTCCCCTTCTTTTGTTCTCCTTTTTCCCTTTTGGCGATTGTGCGCCATGTTACAGGTGACTAACTTTTTGTCGTCTATGCCAGAGAGAACATCGAAGTCAGAAACACTAAGCAGCATTGGGATATAAGCAGAGGGATTATTCGAGGTTGGTAATTCTATTTAGTTGGTCATCAGTTTAACTTAATTGGTCATAAGACAACAAACTTATATCTGTACTTGGTGATTTTTGCTGTCAAACACTGTGACATTTGCTACTTTCATACATTGTTTATTTTACTCATTCGGATTTGGGGGGAAAATATCCTTGTCAATTTTTTGGACTTGACAAATACTGTCTACTCAAAGTCATGGTTAAAATGAGATTGCCATTAACAAAAAAGTCATATATATAGAACTCTTAATGTTGCAAATCACATGAAACTCTAAATGTTTATGCCTCTCCAAATATCATAAACAGGTGCCATTTTGCTCCTGCCTAGTTTAGCGAGTTGTATATGTTACTGATTACTCGTGAGAACTTAGTTGCTGTGTTTTTGCAAAAAACCATTCAGTAAGTTAAGCAGAGAGGTGACTGCAATACCATATGAATTCTCAAAATTTAAATCAACAAAATTCAAGGATTATTATGTGAGGCTCTCTTTCTATGCATATGTTTCATCTGTAATTGTTTTAGTTCTCGAAACATAATTTATAATTAAAAGAAGTTCATACTTAAAGAAACTTAAAGAAACCTTTCATACTTCTTGTATTCAAAGAGAGTTACTCAAAATGGCTCCAAATAGAAAGCTAAAGAGAGCAATGCCATTTTGAGTAGTTTTCCCACATCAGCATCTAAGAGAAAAATAGAGCAAAAGCAGTAGTATTAATAATGGGCTGAGCTAACTGGACAACATACTTACCTGGATGGGGTCAATGGGCGATCAATAAGACCCATGGCCTAGGCCTGTGACCTCCATTGCACTTTGGAGGGGTGCCTGCCTAAGGTCGGCCCAAGTGGTCGAGCCTATGTCATAATTTGTGATAGCGGGGGCCTGCGTTCGCGCGGCCCCTACCCAAACCTAAGCCCAAATTTTTCTTGTCCATTTTGTAATTGGTTAGAGGATAGCAGGCTCTGGTTACACAATTCACATCTGAAGCTATTTGCAAGGCTGCTAGTTGCAGAGCATGCTGCGAAGGCTACAATGAGCTTAAGTGATGTCTTTGGAGAAATTTCTGGAAATAAAGACATGCCATTAAGCAGATTAGGCATATACATTGGTACAAGCCTGATGCCCTTTATGCTATGTTGCTCAATCTCTCCAAAAATGTTACAGCACTCGTGTCGGATCTTTCAAAAATGTTGTGCTTTTGAAGAATTCTACACTCACCGCTCAAAGTTGTTGAAGAGTCCGAGCAACATAGTCTCAAATAACATATCAAATCAAATAATACATAAAAAATAATCTCAATATAATTAATGCATTATTAATATATCTTATTCATCACTATCTTATACACCTTTTATTTCGATAACGTGATTGCACAATTTTTTTCTTTTTTAAGGGTTACACAAATAACTTCTTAATACTATTTAAATAATCAATTATTGAGACAGTTCTATAAAATTAGGGATGAAAAAAGAAAATATATAGAATTAGATGAGTATTATTAGCATGCGAGGTTCAGGAAAGATCAAATTTCCAACACAAATTGTAAGACCAATGCTTATATTTTTTTGTCCTTTTAAAAATAAAATTACATTTTAAAAGTTAGACAAAAAGTAATATAAATTACGATACTTTTTAGTTATAAATATTTAAAAGAATATTTGATGCGAATAATTGTGTTATCATTATTTTCCGACAGAATGATGTTTTAATTTGAAAAGTAGATAAAAACTATATTTGAGGATTATAAAGAAGTTGATAAATATAACTCAGATAGTCATTTTTTTCCTTTTCTTACCTTAAGCTATATTCAAATGAAATTTGAATAAAATTATATATACACGCACAAAAAAATGATTAAAATTTTATTCATATAATTATCACTAACTTAACGTCCATGTAACTAACACTTCTCTCTATTAATTGTCAAAACGTTAAACATGTCCTCCTTATACTTTGCAAAAAACCAAAACTAAAATAAAATAATTAGTTTTCAATTTATCACATGTTTTTATTTTTTATTTTTACGTATTATCGGTTTATATCGTCTTTCTTCTTGTGTTAATATAAAGGAGGGTTTCCAACATATCGTGTTTGTTTTGACTTGTGAATAGTTATATCGGTGAAGAACAATTACTTCTTGTTCAAATCGGGAAGGACCCAAAGTGTGTGACAAGTCAAACTGGAAGCAAAATTGATCTTAGTTTTTCCTATTTCTGTTGAGAAATAGGTAGGATTTAGAAGATCTTTGGTTGGTAAAGAGACCGGATAAACCCAAACTGGTGAAATAGCAGGGCAAAAAGCTCCTTTTAATCGCTGCAAAAATGAACGTCGGCCCATCTGGTTTCAGTACGTCTAATTCCCACATCAATTTTTATCTGTATACACCTTTTTGATGCATTTAGTATAGCGATTTGCATGTTTTCTAATTGTATTTTCACTTTGATGTTGTAATTTTTGACATAGACAATGCACCAGTGACAAGGGCATTGGTAATTGCCTGTACCCTCTTCACCATCATATTTGGTGTCCGAGGCCGTGCAAATCAGCTGGGATGGTCTTACCAGGTACTTCTACTTTCTGGGTTTCTCTTGGTTTCGGTTCTTCTTTTGGGGGGGTGTTGGGGGGTAATTTTCTTTGTAGATTTGTTGATTTAGATACTGATGAAACAACTTTCACCTTTTGATTTATTACTATGTTGCTCTTTTGCCTCGTCCCTTTTCCTATAGCTATGAATTAGGTCTTTTTTTTCTTTGTATATATATGTTCTTAAATGGGCTAGAGCTGTGAAACTGTGAAAAGAAGAATATAAAGATTGGATCTTTAGTGCATACTGACCCATTATTTTTTCTTTTCCTTTTCTATTTCTAGATTCAAACCGAAGTAACTCTAAAATATGAAATGGAAATGAACACAACTATAACCTAGACTGACATGTTACTTTGTTTAATACATATTGCAATTGGTTTTGGGAGATTTCATATATTTTTGTTTGAAACGAGAATGCCCGATTTATTCTTCTGCGTGTGAAATATGTTTGCTCAGTTTGACCCTTGTCCAATTATAAGCATAGTGGTAGCTAAGGTTAGTTGTTAAGGTGTATACATACCTTTTTTTTTCTGTAGGGGAAGGGAACAGAGATAGAGTACTTTTCTGGTTGTTACTCATGTTTTATGTCTAAGAGCATAAAAAATTACAGCATGTTTTCTCATCAAGTCATGCATGCCTATGTAATAGCAGCATTCCTGGATCATTTTCCATTTATCAAAGTTTTGCATTTTGAGGCTATACTGAAATAGGTTATCTTTTATATCTATCGAACATGAGATCAGTTTGTCACTCCATGATGCTACTTCAGCTTTATTCCTTGTCTGTGAACCGGATAAATTTAGATGGTTTATTTATGAGCTTGGAACCACATAAACTCATTAGACAAACTCCACCATAAGCAATGACTACGCACAATTACCAGATACAACTAGCTAATCTTGAATCCATGTGTACTATGTCATCTTTATCAAGTATGAGTGCAGCTTTGTCCGTGGATCTAACAAGCTCACATTTTATTTGTAGTAGGCTTTTGGTGTATTTTGAGGGATTCTTATGAAGTGGTCGTACCAATGTCATATCCACTTGAAAAAAGTCCATGTAACATGAATATCAAGTGGTTTTATTCGTACTATGTATGGTACTGTTAATGCAACCAAATTTGTTTTTGATTATGACATCATCAAGCTGTTTTATCCAATAGTAATTATTGTATGCTTACTTGATAGGGTTGCTAATAAAATATGGAGGTTTAATACTTTAATAGGCCAAATAGTCTTACCAAATACCAATCATCCGATGGCAATACAAGATTGTAAATGGTCTTCTCCTATTTTACTATCAAACATTCATAATCTGAAGGGATATGAGCTCTGCCAATTTCAATGTAAAGACATATAGCTTGTTTGTAACAGCGGGGGGTATACCACACAATTTCTAACGGGTTCAGAAGCACCCAACTCCATCTGTGTGTTTCGGTAACTTAAGAAAAATAGGTTCTTATTTTTCCTAATGTAAATTTTCGTTTTATAGCTGAGCTTTGGTTAAGAAATATAGGATTCTCTTTTAACCTATATGTTTTCATCTCATAGCACAATCCATTCTGAGTTTTTGAAATTTATAAAATATAGGGTTCTCTTTCTCCTAATATACAATTTTGTTTTATAGAGGATTTGTTCTCTTTTACTATGTTCTTAGGTATGCTCTCATTGTTTCAGTAAGATTCCCTGTAACAATATAGTAGAACTGCTAATTGATGCATCTTTTTTGCTTGTGCCAGGATATCTTCCAGAAGCTTCAAATCTGGAAGCTGATCATATCGGCTTTTACCTTTTCATCTACCCCTGAACTAGTATTTGGATTGTATCTACTGTACTACTTCCGTGTCTTTGAGAGGCAAATCGGTTCGAATAAATATTCTGTAAGTGCTCATTGGGGGAGTACTTTTCTTGGATAAGTTATTGGGGCAGCTTCAACTTGCTTAATAAACTAATGGACAAATAATAAAAGTAGCAGGTGTTAAATCAACTAATAGGCAAATAATAAAAGTCACAGTAGATATTTTTTCCTTCTCTTTTCAGCCTTTTCTTTTTGCCTTTTTCCACAGTGTAGTTTACTTTTCTACCTGTTGTTCTGCAGGTTTTCCTGCTGTTCTCTTTTGTGGTCTCTTTATTGCTTGAGGTTCTTGCTCTACAACTTATTAAAGGTATTGGCCATTTCTAATCATCAGATGTGATATTTCTTTTTAATCTTCTCAGCCTTCCTAGAAGTGATCGTGCTTAGAAACCTATAGATAGAAAGAGGTGAGAGTTTCTTGCTAGGTTCTTCACCTTGGCGCTTATCTAATTAACTTCCACTCATTTGAAAGACTAATAACTGAAAACAGTATCAGAACAATGAGGCTGGTTCATACAAAAAAATTAAAATGAGGTGGCTAACATTGAGAGTAGTCTCTTTAGGATCCTAAAATGGTGGAAGTGGGGCATGAGATGGGGCTAATATGGGATATAAGAAATAGTTAATTTTTTTCTCCTTTAGTGATGTTTTGAGGTTGTACAGATATGAGAAACTAAACTAAGAGCTGATAAGCAGAAATTGAGTGAACAGATAAGAGGCAGGGGGAGCAGAAAAGGATAAGAAAGAGGCCACTGAATAGATACAAGGACAATCTGCATAATCAGATAAGAATGTCGGACGTCAGCTCGGAGGGCAGGCCCTCCAGCAGCCCGTTCACAGACTCGTGAGCAAATTTTTTATGTCATTTTCTGCTGGACTCTTGACTTGCTGTCCAAGTAGCCCAACGCATTTGCCAAGGCTCTTAGCTTTTTACATGTAGCTTGCTGCCCAAGTTTCAACCGAGATTCAGCAGATTGGAAATCTCCAGAAGATATCAAAAGTCGTGACACACCTTTAAGAATCTTATAAAATATAATAGACCTTTTAAACATAAATTGTGAAAATACCCCTTACAAGATGAAAATACATAAATAGCTGAACCTAGAAAGTAGGGGCGGATCTAGGGTGTGTGGAGGGGGTTCACCCCAACCCTCTCGGCAAAAAATTATACTGTATGTATAAGGTAATTTTTAATTTTTAAGTAGATATATAGATTTTGAACCCTCTTGAAAACATGATTAGAGTTCGGCTTAGTGGTTTAGGGGTTCAAAATTTTCCTTGAGGTTTCAAGTTCAAATCTCAAGCACTACATTTTTATTTTTCGAACCTCCTTAATGAAAATCCTGGATATGCCATTGCTAGAAAGGAGCTACTCTCAACAACTACAAGTGTACAAACTTTCCAAAAGCAGCTGAACTATAAATCTAGGTTCCCCTTTTCGTTATAATATTCCTCAAGCCCTTTTTTTTAAACAACCGTGGTGTTCAGGCCAGCTTGCGTGCACCTTGACTAATTCCACGGGATACCTGCCACCTCCCACCAACAATAGGTACCAAGTAACTCTGTACACCAAGGTTAGGACAGATGGGAAGAAATCACCTAGTGTTTTTTGTCTCTGCCGAGGTTTGAACCTGAGACCACATGGTTCTCACCCACTTCATTGACCACTAGGCCTCACCCTTGGGTAATATTTCTCAAACTTTTTGGCCATGATGTTTGCATCATTCAGGGGGAATGTGTTCTTTTAGTTTGGGTTATTATCACAATTCAGTCCCATGAAGTGTTTTACTGAATTTTTCCATGCTTGGTTTAATAGTTTTCATGGTAAATCATCACTGTCGGTGCATTGTGAGCACATGTTGTTTGTAACTGTTTTTACTACTATGAATTGCTATATGGAATTAACAGCCTGAAGGGGTCTATATTTTTCACTCTCCTGTACAGTCGTTGCTTGTGATTGCAAATCCTTCAAACAGTTGTACCTGTGTTATAGTTACCATGCAGCATATCATGTAAAGATGTTAGAAGAATGTGTATGACTGTGATTATCTTCTCTTTTCTTGTTTTTGCTTTTGATAATTATTCATCAATTTTTACTCCTTACTTTGCTTTGAATTTCTGTGGCTACACACTGCTTGGGGTAAAATTTTGGTCTTTGAGGTGTAGGATAGACCATCATATATGTCATGTGAGATGGATTATTGCTCGTGGATTATGATCTGACACAAAAGTAATGAGATTAATCCAGATGCTTGGGTGATATTATGAAGATATACGGTTAAAAGTTTTGTGACAGTTGGGATATCTGATGAGATTGATCAAGTTGCATTAGTAACTTTATATTCATAGAGAAGCACAGGTCAAGAGTGATAGCAGAAGTTCTAGAAGCATTAGAAATTTCATGTGATACTGCAAGTTATTAGAGATAGTGATGAAAAGTCACATAAGTCCATGTGAAATCAACAAATTAATAGAAAAAAGTCGGAACATTGCGAGAACAAGCAATTTACGATTAGTGACCAGCTCCTGCATCATTACTAGCGAGAAGGTCATGCCATTATTGTTTCGTCGTATCTTGTATTGATTACTCAAATGAAAGTCAAAATCCATAATGGATAAAGAGAAGGAGCTGCTAAAGGGCTTACTCCAACGGTTCTTTGTCTATAAGATTGATCATCTCTTTGAAAGAATTAGTGCTCATTTTTGTCAACCCTCAATCATCTCTGGCTTCTAATGCCTTATAATATCCTTCAAGAAAACAGAATAGTGAAGCGTCCTTCTAATGCCATATAATATCTTACAAGAAAATGGAATATTGAAGCATCTGATCCTGATATAATTAGAGTTTGGAAGAAATCATTATGTTTCTATTTGAAAGGTATAGAGGCTTTGGACCATGCTTGTGCTCCTTCAGATTATGTAGTATTAAGTTATCTTGTTATTAATATGGGTTTATCTGTAAAAGAACCTTCCTTTGATAATTTTGTAAAAGAACCTTCCTGAAACTACCTTGTCACGAAGCACGACGTTAACTAGTATCTAGTACTTTGTCTAGGGAAATATCAGAACCTTGTGTACTAGTAGGTGTTGGAGTCAATATTTTTTGATAAAGGTGTCAAATCTAGACTTTTTTAGCGCAGTTTTTAAAGGTTTTTAGCTGGCTAGTTAGTGTATTATAAGAACCTGCTCCTAATTCAGAGAGCTAGCTACAAATTGGTCTTTGAGAAGTACGATGTGCATAATTGAGAGCAACATGAAGGAGTAGGAATTGGCAATAACAGCTGGAAATTGGAATCTAAAGTTTCTAAGTTTCAAATCTTCGTTCAACATTTGATTTGTAAGTTATCGTTCACCTCAAATTTGCAGGAAAGAGGTGCTTGAGATGATTCTATACCAAAATAATCAACTTAGTTTGATCCTTCTCTTTTTTGGTGACGAGTGTCTGGTTTACATGTTCCAGTTTCACTTGTAGTTTCCATTAGTATAGCCAACTTTAATGCAATTTGTGTTTAACTTTGGCAAAAATATTATTGCATGAGGCCTTCTTATTGCTATTCTTGAATTGGAAAAAACAGGTTCCTTAGCCATTGATATATTTCAATTTTTCATTTTCAGATCCTTCCTTGAGTATCTTGTCTGGGCCCTATGGACTAATTTTTTCTTCCTTTGTGCCCTTTTATCTCGACATTCCGGTTTCTACCCGGTTCCGCATATTAAGTCTCCACTTCTCTGACAAGACTTTTATTTATTTAGCTGGTCTCCAGGTATTTTATATCTTTATGATGGCCTCTAATTACATATTGCTCCTCTATTGAGTTTCTTCTCATCAATATGTACTTGATATTTTATCTTGCAGCTTCTTTTCTCATCCTGGAAAAGATCTATTGTACCCGGGCTCTGTGGAATAATTGCAGGTTGCTTGTATCGTTTGAACATTTTCCGTATTAGGAGAGTGAAGGTTTGCCCTGTCTTTGTTTTTCAAAACTCTCTCTCTATATATATGTATACATACATATTAAAGTTTTGTTTCTACTGAGTTAGCACTCTCTGAAAATAGTTATTATAATTTCATGGTATTAGGTATTTATGTGATACTCATCACTTCTCTGTGACCGTATGCCTGGAGAATTTGACTTAGTCTTGCATGCACATATATAGAATAGCTGCTAGTCATGATCATTGATTTTCTGTACTTGAATTTCATGTAGTTGGGACATGTACCTTCTATCTGAGTTGATGGGAATAATCCTTGTTCTGACTGAATGACTACAAGAAATAGCTAGGCACCATTTCTCATCAGTGCTCAGATTCGAATGGGTCTTATAGGACGAATGCTGTTGCTGGAAGGCAAAGCTAATGCTTCCTGTTGACGGAAATAATGCAGTGTAGGAACAAGTAGATAAACTCCATAGAAGTAGAGAACTCTGAGCACTGCTGTAGAATTGGCAACTAATTTTATGATTTTGAAATGATGTTCTCCAAATAATTCGTGTTTGAGATGCTAATTTCGGACCTCTTATCAGACATGATTTGCCATAATGTTTTATTAAGAATCTGACTTGCATCAATTTTCTTTCATTAGTTCCCAGAATTTATTACATCCTTCTTTGCTCGACTTTCTTGGCCATTGATGGGTAACACGCCACCGCCTTCAGCACCAGCAAGAAATGCTCCAGGAAATGTACCAATCTTTGCAGGTCGCCAAATGGAGGCAAGTATTGTTTCCGATTTCTTGGTTTAGTTAGTAAATAATAATAGTTGTCAACTCTTTTGATGTTTCAAGGGAAAGCTGTGTGTCGTAAGTGTCAGGCTAGTTGAAAGAAATGCTTGATTCAGTTGCTTTCTTGGATTCATCTAAAACACATATCTTCCTTGGATTGGCTGTCCTGAAAATGGACCAGTATTGCTCCAATTGGATAAAATATAAAGCACTTAATGTCCCGAATAAGATATCCCTTCATGGTTATTAGAGATCGAGATGTTCACAAGTACCCAGTTCTGAAGGAGAAATAGTTACTATGTGTTTCCGTACAACTATACGAAGAGGCAAATAGTGACAACTTCCTATGGGAGTTCCAATTAAGTGATAGTTCCCCTGGTTGATGATTTCATTAACCGACTCATCTAGCCCCATGTTCATTGTCTGGATGGTATGAATTTCTTTCTAGTCATACCTTATAGACAACAAAGGAAAAACCAATTGAGCATGAGTTTCTTATTGCATAGAGTTTATCGAATCCATGAAATGATGATAGCACAAACTAAATGCTTTTCCTTTATTCTCTCTCTTTTTTTTAAATGCCAGGGCGATTGACTACAAAAGCCACTCACCTTGTAAGGAGGTTGGTGGAACAACATATGGATAGGAAGATGGACTTGTATATGGTGTTCCTAGACCTAGAAAAAACTTATGATAGTGTCCCAAGGGAGGTTTTATGGAGATATTTGGAGCCTAGAGGTGTTCCAGTAGCTTACACTAAGGTGATTAAGGACATGTATGAGGGTGCTAAGCCACCGGTTTGGACTGTGGGAGAAGACTCGGAACACTTTCATGTCTTGATGGGGTTGCACCCGAGATCCGCTCTTAGCCTGTTTTTATTTGCTTTAGTGATGGACATACTGATGCGACACATTCAAGGGGAGGTGCCATGGTGCATATTATTTGACATAGTATTGATTGACGAAACGTGAGTCGGAGTTACCTCAAGGCTAGAGGTTTAGAGGCAGACCTTGGAGTCAAAGGGTTTCAAGTTGAGTAGGACTAAAAATTGAATACTTGGGTGTAAGTTCAGTGACGTGACTCATGAAGCGGACGTGGTCATGTGACTTGACACACAAGTCATACCTAAGAGAGGAAGCTTCAAGTATGTGGGGTCAGTAATCTAAGGTAATGGGGAGATTGACAAGCATGTCACATATCATATTGGGGTGAGGTGGATGAAATAGAGGCTCGCATCCGGTGTTCTGTGTGATAAGAATGTGTTGTCAAGACTTAAAGGTAAGTTCTATAGAGTGATGATTAGACTAACTATACTATATGGGGCGGAGTATTGACCAGTCAAGAACTACCATGTCCAGAAGGTGAGAGTAATAGAGATGAGGATGTTGAGATGGATTGTGGGCATATCAGGCAAAATAAGATTAGGAATGAAGATATTCATGACAAGGTGGGAGTGGCCCCCGTGGAGGACAAGATGCGGAAAGTAAGACTGAGATGGTTTGGGTATGTGAAAATGAGATGTGCAGATGCTGCTGTAAGGAGGTGTGAGAGGTTGGCCGTATTGGGCCTGCAAGGGGTAGAGGTAGGCCTAAGAAGCATTTGGGTGGGGTGATTAGCTCATTGAGGACATAACCCTTGATAGGAGGATATGGAGGTCTAGAATTTAGGTAGAAGGTTAGCAGGTGGTCGGGAGTATTTATTTTCTGCTCCCGGAATATTAGTATTATTCTTGTATTATCTTATTCTTAGATTTATATTACTACCTGTTATTTCTTTAGCCTCGGTTATCTTATTATCTTGTCATTTCTTCTTGCTGCTACTGTCTCTTTTTCATCTTTCTTTGAATCGAGGGTCTACGGGAAAGATCCTCTCTACCTTTTCAAAATAGGGGGGAAGGTCTGTGTACACACTACCCTCCTAGACCCCACTTGTGGAGTTACCTTGGGTTTTTTGTTGTTGTCTCGTTTTTAAAATTTATTTGTGGGTTTTTATTTTTTATTTTTATTTTTTTTTGGGGGNTCAATAGACTATGTCAGGCTTACACTGTTCCCATTTTCACTCTTGGGAGGGGGGAGGTTGAAAAAGAAAGTGTGCTCTCTTGAGAGAGAGACCTCCGATAGATTGGGTGTGAGGATGGTGGAGCAAAATAGTGAAAAAAGAATATTGAAAGAGGAAAAGGCAAATAGACACACGAAATAAAGGAAATAAGGGTCAGAGAGATGAGTAATACAATGGAAATGATACAAGTTCATTTCATCCCAAAGTCCTATTTTCCATGGTAACTATCAGACGAGTATGGTTCATAGAATCTCACAAGTTTCAAGATCTCTTATATATTCCATAAATGTGAGTGAAATGATCAAGAGGGGGGATTTGGCCAACCCACATTGGATAATTTGACCGGAGTCCATGGACAAATTTGGGTGGGAAATTGAGATTTTGATTTCTCCAAATAAAAGATAAAATAGATTCAAGACATGGGAAATGGAATACATCCAATCCTTTTTAGCTTTTCCTCTTGGTTAATATTCGCTATTTATAAATGTTTTCTTTCTCATAGAAAAGAGGGATAATTTCTAAATTAAATATTAGCATGTTAGATTTTTTGAAAATTAATTTATGTTTTTTAATGCCCATCTTGGAGAATGAAAGATTAAATTCTACAACGTACATGTAAGTTCTCCATTGAATATCTCTCAAAATATAGAACATCTATTGTTATAATTTTGAATTTTTTTTAGCCAATCCCAACACCCGCATCCATACTTGGATCCGTACCTTGAATCTTAAAATTTAGGTTTTACCATCTGACCTTCCAATCCGCATCCGTGTTGGATACCCGCACCGAGTCCCGAGCAGATTAATCCATAATATGATAGTGAAGTGATTTAGGAGGGGGGGAAAGAGACGATTATCCCCTCACCCGAGTCCGAGCAACTTAGATTAATCCATATATGTTAGTGAAGTGATTTAAGAAGGGGAAAAAGAGATGATGAAACAAGAACAAATAATGAATTCATGGAACTGTTATATCCTACTGCAAAGTTACTTTTTCTGAATGTTCAAATGAGAATATGGTAATGATTAAACATTGCTTGTTCTCTCCATGTTTACTGGAGAATTTCGAGGCTTATTTCAGCCACAACGTCCAGATGGCTAATGCAAGTGATTGAACTAAATGAACTGCTATTTACATTCTGGAATCTTGTTTATTCTGTTAAGAGTTTTATCAGTTAAGTTTAGCTTTCACATTTTTTCAGTTGTGTCGTTGAATTTCAAATTTTATCTGGACCAATGGAATTGAGAGATCACTTTGTTTAAAATATAAGTGAATTGATGGGCCAACTTCAGTCACATCTAAAGCTTCTATGGTCCTTTGTGAAAGATTATGAACGTTCTAACATGAGTCTACTGCTTTCTCCTGCATATATCAGGGTAATTACCCAGCTCCAGTTTTATCCACCCCAGAGCCACCCGAAGACGCTATTGCTATGCTGGTGTCGATGGGCTTCGATAGGAACTCGGCAAGGGAAGCACTCATCCATTCAAGAAATGATGTTAATATAGCCACAAATGTCCTCCTTGAGTCACAATCGCACTGAGATGGAACTTGCACCAGTTCCTGGAGGTTTTCACAATTTGGAATTTTTTGGGAACAGTTGGATTTACTTTCTCTTCCAATCATTCAAGGTGCTCTTCGGGTTTTGGTTCTCTGTTTCTTTAGCATTTCATGCACTCATCTCATTCCAACGCCACCCTAATTGATTGTAAAATCTGTGGATCAGCACATATACAGGGTTGTTCAAATGCATCATTTTAGAGATTAGGTTATGTATAGTTGCAGTTGATGAGCTCTTACTGGTATTCTGGTGATTGTAAATCTGACAAAATTACTCACTCCTATAGGTTGAAAATAGTTTCTTTCTTATTCAAAATCCTGAATTATCCTATTTTTTCCTTTTATTTGGAGCCTGAATGTTTATTGGTTGTTTATTCAACATCTTGGTGATGGCTTGTGTTTAATATAAATTGATGACAAACACTTTACTATTGGGCAGCAATCTTTCTTAAAGGATTCCAATTTTTCCGGGGATTTCATTGAATTGAATTTCTGTTCTAGATGAAATATCAAAAGTCGAAGGTGTCCTGTAAATCTTTATGCTACATGTAGATGTGATAGAGTTCACAAATCTGTGCCATAGGCAAAGATGTCATGAGATATTGTCTAGAGTAAAGAAGTTCTAAGTGTTGACTTAATCATATATAAAAATGTCTGTTGATTCTGATTCGACGTTAGAAGTATATTGGTTTTACCCTAATAACCTGAATCACACACTCAAAAGGGTGGCATAATGGAAGAACTAGAAGCGCATCGAAATTATAAACATAATGAACCTTCTTTTTCTATTAGAGATTTTCCACAAGGTGACAACTGATGTGACATGAATGGCACCAGTGTCCAACTTATGAGGTGTCATGTTTATACAAGGTGATTTTTTTTCATCTGTTCAAATCTCAGTGGACAAAGTTATCGGGAGCCTGTGCCTGGTGGAAGATAGCAGGTATGTCATGAAATTAGTCGAAGTGACTGCAGGTTGATTCGAATACCACTCTTATAGGAAAAAATGATTGATTCGTGTAACTCCCTACCAGACACGTGATCCTTATATTCCCTGTTCAGCCATATGACATTGACACTTTTGCTTGCTGAATCTCATGTAGGGCTCAATATAGTGATTTGAAAATGACCTACTCAATTATGAGTCCATGCATCTCTTGCTTTTCCTTCTCTAGTTTGGCCTTTTTCATAAAGTGTACAATCACTAATTAATAGCTATTTGAGATAAACACATTGTTTTGTTTTTTATGGTTTATATTTGTATTGAAGATTTACTTTAAATTAGTTGAATTTTCCTTTTTTAAAAAAATAAAGAAGGTTTTGATGAATTTACCACTTCAGTCTTTTACCAACTTCTTGAAAGCTCATAAATGTCCTAAAAAACTAACAGATTAAACAGCAAGCTAGTTGAGAAAGAAACTTCGATCCAATGGATGTCTTTGAAATTTCTCTCTCTCTCTTGATTATCATCACGTGTTTTAACTTGTTCTATATGGTGGTACCTTAGAAATAGATGGTGGAAATTGAGTTCAGTGCCAACAAATTGGCCTCTGGTTGTTATGTTGCCTGGGCTTATCATTGTGTCCATGAATATGCAACTGCTGTTCTTGTTGAAACTAAGGGCACCTTTGAGTTCCATGGTCCTGTTTTTGCCAGCTTGAACATGTTAGCTACTAGTGATCCTGCAAATATCCACCACATCCTTAGTAGAAATTTCTCAAACTATCCAAAGGGTCTTCAGTTCCGTAAAATATTTGATATATTAGGAAATGGGATCTTCAATGTTGATTCTGAGCTATGGGAGATTCATAGGAAGACCACCATGTCCTTAATGAGTCATGCCAAGTTCCAAACTTTGTTGGAGAGGAACATGTGACATTATCGAAAACGGACTCCGACCAATTGTTGATGCCTTTGCAGAACAGGGTACCCTATTTGATTTGCAAGAGATCTTTCAGAGGTTAACTTTTGATGCTATTAGCAAATTGTTACTTGACCATGATCCAAGAAGTTTATCTATTGGTTTACCTCATGTGCCATGTGAAAAGGCGTTGAATGATGTTGTGGATGCAATTATGCATAGACACATCTTGCCAGAAGGCTGTTGGAAATTGCAAAAATGGCTTTGAATTGGTAAAGAGAAGAATCTCATTCGAGCGTGGCAAGCTATTGATTGGTTCTTATATCCTTGCATTTCGCGGAAGCTAGAAGAGTTGATGTACAAAATCAAAAACGAGGACTTCGACGTATTCACTGTCTATATTAAAGCATTCAATCAATGGACAAATGGAGATAATTTGGGTAGTGTACAAGAATTTTTGAGGGACACTTTCTTGAATTTGATGTTTGCTGGTAGAGACACCACAAGTGCAACTCTCAGTTGGTTATTTTGGCTCTTGGCTAAAAACCCCTTAGTCGAGACAAGAATTAGAGAAGAGATTCAACAACAATTGCATCTAAAAAAAGACGAAAATACCAAGCTTTTCAACATGGAAGAATCAAGAAATTTGGTCTATCTACATGGTGCATTTTGCGAAACCTATTTCCAGCGCTTCCATTGGAGCATACACTCCCACTTGAATTTGACATTCTTCCGAGCGGTCATCATGTTAGTCCAAACACGAGAATCGTGCTATCGTTCTATACAATGGGGAGAATGGAGAGTATATGGGGGAAAGATTGGTTAGAATTCAAATCGGAGAGATGGATTTCGGAGCGAGGAAAAATGAAACATGAACCGTGTTTTAAATTTCCAGCGTTTAATGCTGGTCCCAGCATTCATTCAGATGAAAATTGTGGCAGCCACCATATGTAATTACCATATCCAACTAGTGGAACCACAAACAATTCCTCCAAGTGCTTTTATTATCTCGTTCAAATGAAAAATGGTCTGATAGTTAGGCTCGTTAAAAGGTTTCCTCTTAGTTCCTGCTAAGCAATCAATGAATAAATTATAGTACCTTAAATCAAAAATAAAATATCAGTGAGTGTATAATCTTTAACTATTTTTAGATAATTGTAATGAAAGTTGTTCTCCTATATCTGCTTGAACTTGTTCTTTCTTTTGTCAAGGTATAAACCTATCTTTTTAAGTTTTAGTTAATAATGTAGGACATTTGTTCGTACACTTTAATAATGCTTTTTTCGAACTAAGTTTCACATGGCTTATCACTAAGCTTCCCAAACTAAGTTTCATACGACCAACCACCTCATGGCCTATTTAGAAATTAGTTGTGCCACACGCACCGAGTACTTACGACCACTAAAGCCCCCGTCTAGCTTCTTCTTATGTGTGCGCCTCCAAGGTTTAGGAAGGACGTAAACCGAGCCCCAAGTCCTCCTCGGCCATTTTCATACTCATTCCCAAATCACAGGTTCTAATATCAGTTATTGGATTAAGTTCGTTTAAATATACTTAACATGGTGAAAAGTTTTCACACCATCAAGAGAGTATTCTTACACAGTATATGTGTTTTCGTTTCTTTTCCAACTATTATTGTGTGACTTTTGTTTGCACACCTAACAAAAATGTTAGAAAATAAAAATAGTGTAATATCTGTTTTGGAGCCTGATTAATTTAAATTTGCGTTGAGAAGTCCCATTTTGCGAGTAAAGTGTTCCTCACCAAATGCAATTTCATACGAATCTGAAACTTTTGATTAATACTGGAGGAGTACGCTTACCTCTCGCCGCAACCTTTGGTGGTAATATAGCAACTCACAATATTCTTATCAGTAAAATATCTCTGCAGACGGTTCATCCATTATAATTTACAAACAGATTAAGCTTTTGCTATTCCATTCTAACAAGAATAATTTGTCTTGTGGTTTCAATTAAAAATCAGATTAAATCAAATATTTTGTTCTTTTAAAAAAAAATTTACCATCAAACGAAATCAAATTAAATCACTAGTCGGTTTATGTCGTAGGTTTATTGGTTCAATTCAGTTTTCTCTCCTTGACTACATACTCCTTGACTTTGCTGCACAAATACTCATTCTGAGCAATCTCTTCTTATTCAAAGATACGATCTTTGCCTCTTTTTGTTCAGGATCCTTTAAAACTACAAAACGATTTCATCTAAAGAGGAGCGAACACTTTCTATCAATTTTTTTTTTCATTTTTAGGACTTCACTAGAAGTCTCTAACTGAGGTCCGAGGGATTCAATCTATCCCGCCACATTGGTGGCGAGACAACTAATTAATAATAAGACATAAATGCCACTATATCTAACTTAGCATGCATCTCTGATTGGTAAGTACAATTCCCTGCCAGATTCTGACATCCTTATCTCCATTCTCATGGGATCTTAGCCAGCTTGTCTAATTTGTCTTGTCTTATTTACACATCTCCTTATAAAATGTGAAAAAAAAGAAGAAGAACAAGTCACCTCTCTCCAACCAAAGAAATGGATGTCCTTGAATTTTCTCTCTTTCTCTTGATCATCATCATCATCATCATCATGTGTTTTACCTATTCTTCATGGTGGTGGAAATCAAGCTCAGTGCCAACAAATTGGCCTATTGTTGGAATGTTGCCTGGGCTTATTCGAAATGCTCACCATGTCCATGAATATGCAACTGCTGTTCTCGTAGAAACTAAGGGCACCTTTGAGTTCCATGGTCCTGTTTTTGCCAACTTGAACATGTTAGCTACTAGTGATCCTGCAAATATCCACCACATCCTTAGTAGAAATTTCTCAAACTATCCAAAGGGACCCAAGTTTCGTGAAATATTCGATATATTAGGAAATGGGATCTTCAATGTTGATTCTGAGTTATGGGAGATTCATAGGAGAACCACCATGTCCTTAATGAACCATGCCAAGTTCCAATTTTTGTTACAAAGGAACGTGTGGGAAGTTATCGAAAACGGGCTTCGACCGGTTCTTGATGTTTTTGCAGAACAGGGCACTCTGTTTGATTTGCAAGACATTTTCCAGAGATTCACTTTTGATGCTATCAGCAAATTGCTACTTGATCATGATCCTAAAAGTTTGTCTATTGGTTTACCTCATGTGCCATGTGAAAAGGCGTTCAACGACGCTGTGGATGCACTTATGTACAGACACATCTTGCCAGAAGGGTGTTGGAAATTGCAAAAATGGCTTCGAATTGGTAAAGAAAAGAAGCTCAGTCAAGCATGGGAAGCTTTTGATCAGTTCTTATATCCTTGCATTTCGCGTAAGCAAGAAGAGTTGATGGACAAGACAATCAAAGACGAGGACTTCGACTTATTCACTGCCTATATAAAAGCATTCAATCAGTGGACAAATAGAGATAATAATAGTGTACAAGAATTTCTAAGGGACACTTTCTTGAATTTGATGTTTGCTGGGAGAGACACCACAAGCGCAACTCTCACTTGGTTTTTCTGGCTCTTGGCTAAAAATCCCTTAGTAGAGAAAAGGATTAGAGAAGAGATTCAACAACAATTGCATCTAAAAGAAGATGAAACTCACAAGCTTTTCAACATAGAAGAAACAAGAAAACTAGTCTATCTACATGGTGCTTTGTGCGAAACCCTGAGGTTCTTTCCATCAGTTGCAATTGAGCATAAACTTCCACTTGAATTTGACATTCTTCCAAGCGGTCACTGCGTTAGTCCAAACGCGAAAATTGTGCTATCTTTCTATACAATGGGGAGAATGGAGAGTATATGGGGGAAAGATTGTTTAGAATTCAAGCCAGAGAGATGGATTTCTAAACAAGGAGGGATCAAACACGAGCCATCTTTTAAATTCCCAGCCTTTAATGCGGGTCCAAGAACTTGTTTAGGAAAAGAAATGGCGTTCATTCAGATGAAAATAGTGGCAGCTACCATTATATACAATTATCATATCCAAGTGGAAGATCAAATAATTTCTCCAAGTGCTTCTATTATCGTTCAAATGAAACATGGTCTGAAAGTTAGGCTCATCAAAGGGGTTCCTCTTATGTCCAATTGATACCGAATCCGCGAACAAAGAGACAGTGACTTACATAGAATTTTATCTGAAGAAGTAAAATTCGAGTACATTAATGCAATTGTCCTCGATTAGTTTTTATTTTTATAAATATATCATGACATATATATAGTCGCAGTTTATTTTTCAATTAATGTAGAACTCTTCTTATTATATATCAAAATGTTGGATGACATCGCTTGCATCGACGAAAATCCGCTTAGGATCACCATTCTTTTACTAACTATTAATTAGAAAATCCGAATGAAGATGTTCTATTTCTTTATCTGCTAGAAGTTTGTTTACTATTTAAAATATGGCCACTTTTAACTCTAACAACAACATATTCTATGAATTCATTAAATCTAGATAGATAAAGTGTAATTTAAGCAAATCTTACCCAAAATGATGGACCGGTAACAATAATTTAGAAAACAAATGATAAGAAAGCGATATATATTGTTGTAAACCCAAAAGACAAAATAAATAAATAACTGGTGTCGTTTTCACTATTTGTGTTGGTCTAATCGTTAATCATATTTTAAATAAAAAATATGTTTTGGTCCCACAGGCTAGAAGTCTGGACTTCTCTAATGCGGTGTATGAAGTTTCATATGACTAAAGTTCAAATATTTTTACTTGATGTTCAGAAAAAATGACTGAACTTTAATAATATATATGCATAAATTTTAGGCAAAAAATGCCGGTAGGAGTCTCGACGACAAGTCGTGCCTGCAATTGTTCACGCACATCTTAAGAAGCTCTCATGCTTCAAGATTGAA
>JACEIK010003059.1:64518-89946 GCA_018107945.1 Datura stramonium | reverse complement strand
CTATTTGTGTGTGGGGGTTTGGGGAGACTCATCAATGGCTATTGCAGCAGCAGCTGTTATCGTCCCTATGGGCGTTATATTCTTCATCTCTGGTCTCTTTATCAATTTCAATCAGGTATCCCTTAAAACCCCTGACTTGGGTTTCCCCTTTTCTTCTTTTCCTTCTTTTGTGTGCGTTTTTTGGAAGTTTTGCTGTATATTTTTATCTGGGGTTCCGCTGTTTCAAGAAAAAAATGAAGTCTTTTGTTTATCTATCTTTGATTTGTTAAGTTCAATGGCAAATGGAGTATATACCACTAGTAATATTTCAATATCCGTACGATAATTAGCTCTGATGTGTACTTTGTTTTGGTTTTTTCGTTGAATACACGTCTGAAATTGGTGGAATGGATTTTGATAAGGTGTTAAATTCCAGGCTGCTTGTTTTATCCTTATACGGCCATTTTCAAAGAACACATACAGGAGGGTCAATAGAATTCTTGCAGAACTTTTATGGCTGGAGCTTGTGTGGTTAGTCGATTGGTGGGCTGGTGTAAAGGTAATTCGCTTGTGATATATATATATATATATATATTTATGGTATTTCTATTAGTTTATAGTTCTCTAATGATTTTGAAACAGGATAAGAGTTCATTTGTTTATATTCCAAGAATGTAAATGTAAAAAGTTACATTCTTGGCATATAAACAATTGCCCAAACAAAAGGAAAGACAGATATAATAAGAGGAACATAATTATACTCAGTGTTTAGCATCTCATCTGTAAGTAATGAAGAAATTTAATTTTAGAAATCAAGAACCTTCACGAGGTGGGAATGAGGACTTCAGTAAATGATAGGATTAGCTAGAGTGTTTGTTTTTTCTGATCCATGCTGCTATGATGGTTACGCTTGCAATTTTTAGTATACCATCTTTTTAATGATGTCTTGTTTGGTCAAACATAGTTATTCAGTTACTATAAAATGTAGTTAGTTCAGTTACTGTAAGGTATTACATGTACAAGTATTTCACCTCATGAATGTCTTTTGAGGCTGGGTGTATCTGTCGCCATAAACCTTTCCTGTACTTAGCAAGTTTTCTAGTTTTGATCGACTAGCCTGTTTTGTTGGCTCGCGATTCTTATTTGCCTCTAGTCCAAAGATATTTGTTTCATTTTTCTTGAAACTTTCTTCTTGTAGTAGCACTGGTGTTTTGATTCATTACTTCATTTCTACACAACTTTTGTTGTGACATTCTGCTCATTGTCTAAACAATTTTTATTCCAAAAAAGGTGTAAGGAGACCAACAAGCAGAGATTTTGAAATTGAAGCTAAGCAAGCATGATAGGGTTGAGAATGCTACCAATATGGGGGTTAGTTCATTTCGCTAGAATGGGTTTAACCACATGCCCCGAATGTGCTATAAAACTATGTATATTCCTTAGTTTAACTTCATTGAAATATTTGTACACATTGCTGTTAGATCTGTTGCGTTCCCTATTTTTTGAGTTTCTAGTCGCTTTTATCTCACATTTTTATCCTTTGTTTTTACCAAAATTTCTGGGTTGCTCATTTGGGAAAATGGCAAAGGTTTAACTGATTTGGGCTAAGAGAGGGAAGATTCAGATATATACTTTTGATTTGCTTTTGCCAGCTTCTTCTTATGTTTTTCATCTGGGACTTCTTTTCTCATTGATGAGGTAATCCGATTGCAGATTAAATTGTACATGGACCCGGAAACTTTTAGATTAATGGGTAAGTTGGATTCCATTTTCTATTTCTACTCTACTGGTGTCCATAACTTATATTTTGTCAAGTTTCTTGAAGTAATGCTTATTATTGCTGTACTGGTTGATCTTTCCAGGTAAAGAACATGCCCTACTGATAGCAAATCACAGAAGTGACATTGATTGGCTTGTCGGATGGGTCTTAGCTCAGGTTTGCATGATAATCATCACTGTTCAGAGACCTATTATGCCCAAACCCTTAATCAAACAATTTGACCTATGCAAATTGCAAATGTATCCCTGTGATACTTGCATATCTAACTCCGTGCATGTCTATGATTGTCTCCGATTTAAGTTTTTGTATATGGATTTTAAACTTTTAATTAACTAGTAAGTTTTACAGGAACTTTACTTTTGCTCTGAAAATTAATTTTGATAAATGCTGTTCTGCATGATGGAGATGTGGTCTTTCATGGGATAACTAATAAGTAATAAGCATTATCAATTGACTTCTGTTTTTGATTATTGGATCCTTCAATTGCAGCGATCCGGTTGCCTTGGTAGCGCATTAGCTGTTATGAAGAAATCCTCAAAATTCCTTCCTGTAAGTGTATCAAGTGAATATTTTTTTTAATCATTTAAGTGTTTGGAATGGATGTTACAAAGATTGTCACTCTTCTTTTTGACCGAAAGCTAGTTGTTGTCCATTTCCCACTAAATTTTAGTAGAGAAAAGCTCTCAATTCCAATATTATCCTGCAATTTATTTGTGATTCTGGATAGTGAAAGAGTAACAGCTTTTTTGTGTTTTGGAGTTTTATAAGTCCATTTTGCATAAGATGGAGTAATGAAACAATAATGTTTTAGATGTATGGTCTCTTTGCAGTAAATTCTAAGTTCAAGAGGAAAATCGCTTGTTTACGTTTATTTGAATATGGGGGTATATTGTTAACAGGAAGGAAAAATGATCTTAGCATTTTGCTCTTGTTTATGTTAGTGAACATAACTAAACTCTTTTGTCCTTTTTTTCCTTGAAGTTTCTATTACATGGGACTCCCCCAGTTTATTTTCCTTGAATTCAATCTTCCTACTAAGGTCAGTTATCTTATGCATTATGCAGGTACTTGGTTGGTCCATGTGGTTTTCCGAGTACCTGTTCCTTGAAAGAAGCTGGGCCAATGATGAAAACACGTTAAAGGTATAGTTAAGCCCAATCAATATAGTCATTCATTGCACATTTAAATATATTTGAGCATCTTTGTTTCCAAATGCTTTTAATGCTACAAATGCATAGCCAGATTTACATTTCTCTTTCTTTTGGCTTGTTGATGAGTGTCTGGGATCTGTTTTGTGTTTGTTGATTTACAACTATTTGTAATTTGATACTTACGGGGTCCAATTTGCAGTCAGGTCTTCAACAGCTATGGGATTACCCTCAGCCTTTCTGGCTGGCACTTTTCGTTGAAGGCACTCGCTTTACACAGGCAAAGCTTTTGGCTGCTCAAGAATATGCAGCCTCAGCAGGATTACCTGTTCCAAAGAACGTGTTAATTCCTCGTACTAAGGTGAGCACCAAATATTACCTGCTTTCTCCATCTAAATCATATTTATTGAGCTAGAGTTTGTATATTGCATCTATATACTTGTCAATATTAAGATGGATCTGTCTCTGTAGTGTATTGGGTTATTGGTGTTGGCCAAAGCACCTTGTGCACTAGTAATCCTCTTATTTTGACTTCTTCTATCTATTCTCTCTTTTCTCTAACTATTTTATGCTTTCCAATCGGTTATTTTGATTGCTTTATACTCGAAGTTCATTTCTATTTGGAAGATGTATATTGTATCTGAGGTCGGATGCTATCACAGAGATGCATGTTGGTTTACTGGCACTCAAGTCATGGCCAACGTAGGTGACAAAGCTGAGAAAACACAAAATATGCAAGATTTTATTCCCAAGAACTAACCCCTTCCCCCTCCGAAAGAAATAAGAACGTTAAAGATAAACCAGTAAAGTGAAGGAGCGTAAGGAGTTTTAATGGCTTGAGAATCAGGTGAAGACTGTAGGTTTCTTTGTAGCGTTTGAAGCATATGGGAACTTATTGGACTTGTCAGTGATATGTTTAAAATGAGAAATTCTTTAAGTGTCTAGGAAAAGATAAAAAATTTATGCTGCTATTTGCTTGGATCACAAAATGAAAACAGAGACGACAAGTAGACAACTACACAGAATGGTGGAATGACATCTTTAGTTTGAATAATCAAGTGAAAAGGACCACAAAATTCCTTGAATGATAACCCTCATAAGTAGGCTGATGCTATCAAATTCAAGTTATTACATAAATCATGCAGAGAAACTAATTGAGGTGTGGCAAGAGTTCCCTGTAAGTTTGCAATGGATCCTAAAGTTGGTAATGCTGTCACATTTTGCCTTGCTATCTATTGTGGGATTGTCTTGATGAAACCAAATTTTATTTATTTGATTATTTCAGGGGTTTGTCACAGCAGTAAGTCATATGCGCTCATTTGTTCCAGCTATTTATGATGCAACAATTGCCATTCCTAAAAGTTCTCCAGCACCAACAATGCTGCGAATCTTCAAGGGCCAATCTTCTGTGGTAAGCAAAACTACCCAATGATTCGGAATTCTGGTCTTGTATGAAAATATCTGCTAGTCATTTATGGCTTCAGAATTACAAGTTATAACTGTGTTTATCCTTTGATAAAATTCAAAAAAGGTGTAAGCAATCCCAACTCTTCAATTAGATAGTGCAGTTGGCAGCATTTCTTAAGATCCTGACATTAAGAGTTCCTGTGTCCTTATTTCGGAACTACATTAATTTGAATAAATAAGTAAATTCCCTTTTAATTGATCGATGACCTTCTATTAGCTACTTGTTTATGAGTTGTAGAATGACTAGGAAGTGCACTTTGGCCTATTAAGCTATTATTTCTAAATGGAATTAAGATATCAAGAGAAAAATGTCTTTTGTTTAGTGATCAATGTTTATTTTTTATTGTGCAGGTTCATGTGCACATCAAGCGCCACGAGATGAAGGATCTACCTGAAAATGATGATGGCATTGCTCAATGGTGCAGAGATATCTTTCTGGCCAAGGTTACCTTTCTTTCTTGCTGAATCTCCATAGAAAAATCTATCAAATCTCGAGAATCTAGATTCTAGTGTTTATATGGCCGTTATAACTATTTCTTCCTCTTTTTTGTGAGTTCTGCAGAATTTTCCATCTCCCTAAATGAGTCTTTACCCTGTGTCTGGTTTTATCTTGTCACCAGGACAAGCTGTTGGACATACATATTGCCCAAGACACCTTTGGAGAACAACAGCTGCAGAATGTTGTCCGCCCAGTGAAATCCTTCGTGGTAAGAAACTTGCTGACTAAGCTAGATACTGCATACAGTTCTTTTCTTCTTTTTTGAAACCAAGAAACCTCCTGAGGGTCTGTGGTGCATGATCTGAAACTCGATGGATAATGGATCTACCCCTTACCCTTCTAGGCTTTTGTCTGTGGAAAGGCTGGAACTCTTCCCACATCACGAGTTGCACTCTTAACACTACACCTAAGCTTTGAAGGCTAGTTTTGCAGACGGTTGAATTCTTTTTGTTTCTCCGGCAAACTAATTTATCTTTTTCAAAATAACAGGTGGTTGCATCTTGGGCATGTGTTCTCATATTTGGTGCTGCAAAATTCTTACAATCGACAGCATTACTGTCTTCATGGAAGGGTGTTGCAATTTCAGCTGCTCTGTTAGCAGTTGTTACAGTTCTTATGCAAATCTTGATTAGATTTTCTCAGTCTGAACACTCAACACCAGCCAAGCCAAATAGTATTAATCAGCATTCAGGAAATGGACAAGTAAAACAACACTAGCACACATCTCACATCTGAGACAGAGATTACACCTGCAAATTTATAGCCCAAGGGTCTGTTTGGATGGACTTATAGCTTGTGACTTATAAGTTACGAATCTTTAATCTATGGCTTTTAGCTTAGTTTTGTTATTTCGGCTTAAAAATAAGCACCTTTCTATTTGACCCAAACACCTTAAAAATGCTGAATTGGCTTAAAACCACCAAAAAATAAGTCAATCCAAACAGGCTCTTAATCTTTGAGAATTCGATTATATAATGTATTATGCGGAGTAAGTTACACGTCCATTCTGTATCCGCCTATATTGCGTCTATTTTCATATAACAAATCGTGGTTTGATAGATTTGAATTCATATATAATCCATCTATATGGTACTCTGGCCACATCTTGACTATTTTATTGAATACTTGTTATTTCTTGTCAACGTAACATATGTATGAGTATGCACATAGTCGGAAGAAAATAGTATAATGTTTCGCAAAATTATTCAATTTCAAATAGTTTATTGATGCTTTTAACTCTTTTTTCATCATAAAATTATCAAATAATTTTATTAAAATTTGAATATTGTATACATTGATAAAAATGAAAAATTACTGAATCAAATCAATATTTTGACCAATCAAATCACCAAAAAATAAAAAGAAATTAATTCAAGCATGAAACAATTTCAGAACTTATATAATCGTCTTCAAAATTAGTGCCTCAACAAAGAGACAACAGAGAGTAGCAAAGACATTCCAATAACTGCACCAGAGACTTGTAAAGTGAATCCAGCTCCGGCATCTGGCGACGGAGCCGGCGACATTTCAGGCACCTGTGCGGAGGCAGCGACGGCTGCGAAAATCACAGCGAGAACAAAAGCCCTGAAGATGCTAACTTGCGCCATTTTCCGATTAATAGAACAGAATCAAGTGGAATCGGAGAAGAGGATGAACCGTATTAGTATAATGTATGTGGTGTTTTGGAGATTTATTGAAAGTTGGAAGGATATTTATAGGTAGTGAAATTAAGGGAATTTGGGATGAGAAAGTGGACACGTCGTTTCGAGGAGTCCAACTCAAATCGTATTGTTTTGGGCGGCGGACGGTGGTGCTAATGATTGGAGCAGATCGTGGGCGGCGGACGGTGGTGCTAATGATTGGAGCAGATCGTGGGCGGCGGCCGATTTGGTTTCTGTTCCCACATGGTTGTTGGCCTATTCATGTCCTGGTGAATAACGTGGATGAGCCGTTTGGTTCACTTACTAATTATTTATGATGCAAGTTTTATGTAATGAAAAAAATAATTTAAAAAAATTATATATTCTTTATAATAACATCGTCTGTTCGGATATTTACTAATTATTATATAACGGTTTAAGTTTAAAAAAGATATAATTTTAAATAAGAGGTTGTAGAGAACACGGGTTACGTCAATCCTTTTATAGCGGATATTGGTGCGTCAACCTGACCCCTTTCTTCTATATTTTTCGAGAAAGAGAATTGATATATGACTTGATAGAAGGTTAGTATGTAATAGTGTGTTGTCTCGCTATCCATCTATATTAGTAGTTGTATTATTATTGTTCCTGTAACCTTCGATTTCTGTTACTATTTCTTGTTTCAATATACTTCAATTATCGTATTATTTTATTGTAGTTACTGCTCAAAGTACTTTGTTATGCTTTCACTTTTATGATTGTTTTGGATTTTTTTTTTTTAAATCTTGGGGGTCTATCTAAAATATCATCTCTATCTCTTAGATATGGATAAGGTTTGCATACATTTTACTTTGAATCGGAAAGAGTAATATAACATGAAAAGTCCGTTAAAAAGAATTTAATTATTATTTTTAAAATATTATTACAAAGGATAACTACGATAAAATGGTATAGATGTATATGAATTATTTATTTTATGAACGGAGTAATTACTCCACTACACAAATCAAATTTGAATTCATTGGACCAATAATGTGGATGGCCATTTTACAAATGTGGTTGAGTTTTTAAAAGATTGCAACTAGAATTATGCCAAATATTAAGGCAAAGACCCTTTTATGTATTAGTTGGTGTCATGATGTTAATTAATTACTAGAATTATGAATATAGTTTGATTTTGGTTATAATTTAAAAGAGTGGCAAGCAAACAAAGTCATGTGCTGCCCGACAAGACAGGCCCTTCGGCCTTCTCTATTGGATATTTCTCAAATAGCTATATGTGGCAATTAAATATTAAATAAAGAAAATTTAAAAAATAAAAAATTTTGGGGTTTTTTTTTTTTTATGAATTTTGAGTTTTTTTAATTTTTTATTTTTTTAATGTTTTAAAATAAAAAAATTAATTAATTTTTCTAATTATAGAAATATGATTTTTACATAACGAACTTTAAAGAAATGTGACACATAAATTGAAGGCCGGAAAGAGTGACAATATAGGTAGAGCGTTTAGCCGTAAATTTTAATATTTTTTATCTTATTTGAAATTTATGAATTTTTTATTTTTTTTAGTTTTTTTATTTTAGTGTTAATCATAAAAAAAACATAGCAGAATATTTAAAATAATATTTATATTTTAATATACTTAAATACAACTTCTAAAATAAATTAAGAAATAAGTTATAAATTATTTTCCAAATTTAACATATAAGTTTAAATTAAATTTGGAATTTTCATAATTGAACACTAATTTTTTATTTTCATAGTCACAATATTAAAATATTGAAGATTTTACATAACATGTGCAACTCCAAAGCCAAATTTGTTGTATGTGTGTTGTTACCTCATCAATTAAGGGGTTGTCGTTTGCATAAATTAAGATGATTGAATACAATATGTTATTTTAGATTTGAATTTTTACTTTTTAAAAATTTTATTCGCATGTTATAATATAGAATTGATATAAAATTTAAGAAAAAAATAGAAAAGAAAAACCTATAACCTGTAATTTCAAAAAATGCCGTAATACTGTTATAGCTATAAAGCTTTTAAAATTTATAATTTTAAAAATTAAAAAATTTTGGGGTTTTTTTTTTTTTATAATATATTAAAATAATATAAAATTAAAAAAACAAAAAAAACCTTTTTAAATATAAAATTGTCAATTATTTTTGGAATGAATTAATAATAAATTAAAGTGTCGAAAGTTAAATCGAAACGGTGAAGTACTAACTTTCTTACCACTTCTGATGATCCTCAATGTGAGTGATTTTAAAACGCCATAGAAATGTGAGTTGAAGGATACAATTAATAATAACATATTTCGTATAATTTGATAAATAAAATTTTAAAAAATTAGATGCATGCAGTCTTTGAATTTAAATAATCTTCAACTCGATTAAAGCAGTTAAAAGGAAAGATTGAAATATAAATATTGAGAACTGATTAAATTTAAAATTTGAACACGAAATCTTTTGATAAGGAGGAATTTGGAAACAAAAGGACTAATAGACTTTGCAGATTTATCTGAAATTACTGCTGTTTAATTCATCAATGCTGTTCACAACATCAATATTGATTAGCTGTTGATTTTAGCCATCAAAGAAATCAGTTCAACATCTAAACAGAATCAACCATCAAAATCCATCTAAAGCAATTCAAGCCAAACACAACTCAATAATTTCTCTCATGCTCCAAACACTCATAATAAAAAAGAGACTAAGAATTCAAACTCATTGCCTGAACAGAGCGAAGAGAAACCAGCAGAGATGTTCGATCAGAGCACTGGAAACTGGCAGAGAAAGCGGATCCGGCGTCAGGTGCAGGCACCCGGTGCCGGAGACATCTCTTGAGCGGTGGCAGCAACCGCCGAAGCTAGGAGGGCGAGAACCAAGGCGGTAATGATGCTAACTTGCGCCATTTGTGGATTCTGAAATTTGGGGAAATTACCGAAAATGGTTCGTTTGATGGAAACTGTTAAGGTACAATGCTTTATATAGGAAGAGTTATGGCGAATTTGGAAAAAAGATTTTTTTTTTTTTTTTTTTTGGTAATATTGGAAAAAAGATATTTACGTTTATATAGTGATATATATAAGAAAATTCTAATGTGGAATATGGAAAAAATATTTTAGATTGCAGTGCAATAATGGCAAATATGGAAGAAAAAAAATTGGATTACAGTACAATAATGGCAAATATGGAAAAAGATTTTGGCTTTCCATAGTTTTGAAGTTAAAACTTTCAAATTTTTTAAATTTCAGGTTTTTGGAGCGGTGATTTCAGGAATTTAAAGTTATATTTAAAATTTTGTGAGTGAAAGTCTTAAAAATTTAAAAACTGATTTGAAACTGTTTTTGAGAACTTTTAAATCTGATAAAAATTCATGACAAATAAATAATTGGTAATGCTTTTCTATGATTAGGCGATGGCTTGAAACATTGAAAAATATTTGAAAAAGATTCTTCTTTTTAAATTTTAAAATAGTATTTGAAAAGCTAGAACTTTTTCAGGACATTGTGAATGTAAGATTAAAAGTATTGCACAGTAAACTAAATGATGTAAAAGTACTAGAATAACAAATTTATCAAATTTTAAATCCCTAAATTTAAAATTTTTAAAAGTTGAAAACCATCGGGTTCAAATTCTACAGATTCCCCTCTGAAAATTATTTGGCGAGGTAATAAAAATAATGCACGTTACCATGAGAAAAAATATTTCTTATGCTTCTTGCAGATTAAAGAGGAGCCTTGAGTAATAGTGATTAGTAATACTTGTATTAGGATAAGGTTTAGAACCCTACTAACACGGGATGGTCTATGCCTTGGGACTGCGCTATGATTCTTGCATTAGTTTAATGAACTAGCTAGAAAGGTTAACAATTCACTCTCATTCTTCTCATGACAAAAGTTGTGTTAACTAGAACAGCTACGTAATATCTTCCATATTTTAGATCTCAACATTTCACCCAAATTTCTCACATTACATCTCAAATTCTCCCCACATTTTCCACATATTACATCTTTGATAACTCTTGCTATATCTTCTCTTTGAAGTGCTCCATTATCATCCCTCAAAACCTCCAAAGCTACTCCAATTTCCACTATCAGTTTAGCATTCATAGGTTGATCAAGATCCTGGGCATAGCAATAACTGGAATACCACATAGTCTATACTTTCAATCGAATTCCATCCCCAATGACTCACGATGCGATACTCGAATGAGTCCAGAATTTTTGCTTATTGGAGCCATCCTCCCATAACCATCCCTCTATCTATCACCCAACTCTCAAGAAAAACCTTTTGGTAATGCCTCTTCAAAGACTGAAAACTTCCTTTTAGAACCTAACAACATATGAAATTCACAAGGCTAAGCTCTAATCCAAATGCTACTTCTTCCAATTCTTGTTTTGTCGAGAACTAGCCACACTCAGAAAAGAGACTAATATAGTTGAGAACATCTTTTTCCCTAGCCATTACATGATCTCGATGTTTCCATCTACACTAGCCATAGGATATTGAACTGGTGTACCAATTGGCAAAACCTTGAATTTGATTATCTCAGACATAGTCGATGTATTTTCCCTCCATCTCTCTCGCGTGCCCTATTAGCATCATGCCTGTAGAATTCTTCAGGAGCCCCTGACTTCAGGATCTGTCTCGTCTTCACCGTGTTCTTTAACCACTTCATGAGCTCTTGTTAGATCATAAGGACGTAACCGAAAGAGCTTGAAAGGGGAACTGTGGCTTTATCGGTTTCACAAAGCCAGTGGCTGAAATAAGCATAGCTTAAAGAAGTGAAAAATCTAGCAGTTGGATGTTAAGGGAAAGAAGCCACCCCAGCAGCCATAATTGTTTGATATCATGGATTAACAAGTCGGGTTTCGAGTTTTTAGTAAGTTGAAGAGATTTGGTTTGACCACGAGGCTTTTTGAAGGGTGGAATGGAGATGGAGTGGGAGGCGTTGGTTATGATGGTGAGGAGGAAGCTCTGATGAGTCCAGGCATTGAAAAGAGGGCAATAGCTTTCTGGGATTCTTGTTCTTATGAAACTTACGTTAATAGGTGAAGAACATACGTCTTAAAGAAACCTCTGTCGGCGAGCTTTCTGGTTGCTTCAGAAATGGAGATGTGACCATATACCAGCCATAGAACAAGAAAGCCTTCAATTTGGTAGTCTCAGTGCACCTGTTCGTGTGTTTCAGCAGGGCAGGTGCAGAAGAAGAGCATGAAGATCAAGCTAAGACGAATTGCAGTTCATTCCGCCCTTCTCAGTGACAGGTTGAGAAAGGGAATATGGCAATAAATAGATAGAAGGCTGAGTACTCAAAGCTTTAGTCATTTTCTCTATATGCAGGCGTTACATTTTGTGCCTCAGAAAGGGACATCAACAAAGAAATGCAATGCATCATACTTATTTTGTTTCTAAGTATTCATGAACATTAATAAGCATTTTGAGTTTAACCCGGCAACACATTGTGTAAGATGTCAGATAGTTGTATTCTTTTATCCTATTTCACTGTGACCTTGTCTATAACATTAAATTGTATAAAAGAAAATTTAGTACAAAGAGTGCAGTGATCTTTTATTCCTCAATAATGTAAGTTGCAGAATCTGAATATATGGTTGGAAAAGAATTGTACCTGGTTGGTTTCCAAGCTATTAGAGGGTGAGAAATTCCATCACCTGTCATCCGAACTGATGTTAACCTGCTTTCTAGCGGATGCAGATCAAAGAAATTTGGGTTGAAATTGTCATCACTAATCAAGATGATTAGCTTCCTTCTCCACGCCACCGGTTTTCTGTGAATTAGCTTCATCTCCACACCAGTTTTATTTCTGGAGTTGCCAAACTGCGTCGTCACACTCATTTTGTACCAAATTTGTGAGATACTGGCTACAGCCCCTCATTGTCTATAATGTCACAATATGTTTATATTCATCTAGTCTTAAAAGCAAATATGGGATGTCTGTCCCAATAGCAACAACATGAAACAACAGCCTAGCTGGTGCTTAACATTTGGTTTGTGCTCAAATAACTTTTAATCTTGCACAAGATTTCCTCAAATATTTTCTACCTGTTTATTATGTTGTACATCAATTACATGAAAATCTGTTCTTTATTCATCAAGTTGTTTGTGATAATCACAGCAGGATCTATCCAAAAACCGTCTTTCTAGCCTCACAAGAGTGCGTTACCCTACCGTTCCCAGATCCCACTTGAGGGATCATGTGTATCGAAAAACTTTTGTTGCAGTTGTAGAGATCTAGCAGAAATGAACTTTGTTCAAATTTTTGGAAAAGGGCAAAATTTCTACTCATGAAAATCCTTGTTTTCTTTGCTTTTGGGATATAAACTCAAATTGCAGATGATTAAAACGTAATTATCAAGTTTAATCGCCATTTGCTTGGAAGAATATTCAATTTATGATCAAGGATGCTGGAGTAAGTAGAAAATGGCAGAAAAGGGCAAGAACAAACAATTGAACCGTAAAGATCCAACTTTTGAAGTCAATAAATATTTTATATATACTGCCACAAAATAAAATCTGAATACATACGATTAAATCACTAATAAAATCAATAAATACTACTCCTCTATGTAAACATCATCTCATAGATCTGAAAAATACAATCACCACTGAAAAATCAAAATTCTAGTGCCTGAAGATAGCGACAACACATAGAAGGGAAGCTCCAACCAACGCACCGGAAGACGGCAAGGGAGAAAGCCACTTTCCAGCGTCAGGTGCCGGCACCGAACCAATCAACTCCTGAGCAGAAGTTTCAGCCACAGCAGAGAAAAAAGCAATCGCGAAGACAATGAAGAAAGCGTTGAGAATGGTAGATCGAGCCATTGATGCACCAAATTTTAGCAGAAAGAAGAGTGGCCGGAGATTGATCGGCGTATGAATGGTGAAGTGAAGAAAGGTAGGGTTCAGATGGAGTGGGGGATTGAAGTGAAGAGCTGTGAATTTATAGTGGGGGTTTTGGGGGAGTGAAGGAAGCAGCTGGCGACAGAATATTGGTAGTGCCAGTTTGCAAACAAAAGACATATAACAGCTGGGAATGTAGCTATAAGTTCATATCACCTATGATTGTTTACATTATTATGTATTATTTGTTCACATTAAGGGCTCGTTTGGTCGTAAATAAGTTATTAAGCGATAATTAATTTCGGATTTAGTTATTTCAAAATTATTATTTCATCTTTTATAAAAATAATAAGAAATAAATATAAGTTTTATCATGTATAGTTCCGCAATAACTAACAAGATGATTTATCACAGACCAACTTCATTTCCCAACTAAACGACCCATAGTTGTATTATTACTTGGTTCATTCATTTTCGTCAAGTGGGAGATGAATCTTTTCTTTTCTTCATCCGGTGTTCAATAATATTTTAAAATTTTCAATTATTGGTATAATGTAAAATACATTAAGAGGATTGTTTCATTTACAAGACTATAGAATTTGAAAATTCTCATTAATAGTAAAAAAAAAAAAATCATATTCATTCTGCCATGGTACATAATCATTTTAAGACCCGATTAATTTAGATTCGTATTATGTAATATCTATTAAAAGAAAGTTTCCTAAGGATTTTTTCAT
Organism: Datura stramonium; assembly: GCA_018107945.1. NCBI lineage: Eukaryota > Viridiplantae > Streptophyta > Magnoliopsida > Solanales > Solanaceae > Datura > Datura stramonium. Next base: position 75,827 of record JACEIK010003059.1, on the reverse strand, counting down.
GTCCAAGATTAGAACTCGAAATTTTAATTAAGGTTATTTTTCTGAGTATTTTAGGGTCTCGACTAATTTAGATTCACCCCGTAAGGAGCGATTAAAGAGAAAAACTTTCCTATCTAAAGATTTTTTTCTATTTCTAAGATTAGAATTCGAGATCTTTTAGCAGATATAAAGAGATATTATCCCTCATATGGTCTCAATGATACTTATGTATTTGGACACCATATTGTATTATTAATTTCTTGCCAGCCATTATACCAAAAAATAAATGAATTAGGTGAACCCATTAAACTATTTTTCCTATAAAGCTACTCCTAAATCATCTATATATTTGTTCTAGTTTGACTTATTTATTCATACAAACAACTAGTCTTAGCTTTTAAATCCTTTAATCCAATAAGTTTGTTAATCTGCCAATTGAATTGCAGCTATTCTGAATCTCAAGTTGTATAATGTTTTATACAAAGTAGATATAACATCATAGACTATCTTACACTTCTAACTATATAATAACTGTATGTCTAATTTTGACTCGACATGAATTTAAAAGCAAATACAAAAAAACAATTCTTTTTTGAAAATTAACTTAAAAGAAAAATAGACAAAAACAGGAGTATACTGACAGAAGCCCATTTGGAAAAATCATAGACAAGAAAAACTATACCCAACAAATAGCAAATAACTAGAGATAAATAGTTCAATGTTTCAATAAACAAAGGATGTACGATTTACTATCACTAATGACACCCAATATACACCAAGAAACGATTCAGCTTTCAAATCCTTGCAGCAAAGAAGCACAACCCTAGCCACATAATGTTCAAGCACAAGAAAACAGCACAAACATGGTGTAGGTTGCATTACATTACAGTTACTTTCGTTTAGATTGTTTCCTGCTCAGTTTTGCGAGGCAGCTTCAAATTCTTCCTCGCTTGGCTCTGTCGCAGATGGATCCCCACCATATTTGCCTTTAACAAAAAAGACGAGAACAAAGAATTCATTTTGCCCTCCGTTCATTTTGCCTCTGAGAAATAATAGCATAAATCGTCTGGTTCTTTCTTTGATCTGCGACATAACAAGTTCTCGGATTAGAATATAGCACTTTCAGAGAATTCAGTTAATGTTGCATAATAGGTAGAGAGATGACTCACACTACGCCTCAATGTGACTTGGTTTTATTTCAGACACTTCCTTTGCCCATTTCTCATATGCTTTGGTTGACTTTATCTCCCCTATCAAAGTAAAATATAAGGTGCCAATCACTTCTCAGTGAAGAAACAAACTTTTACGAGGAAGACTGTGCGTGACCTCAATAGCAACTATTGCCAAAGGAAGAGTATAGGAATGTTAATGCAGAAATCAGATGGCTAAACAGTGTTTGAAAGTCACATAATTAGATCAAACGACACATCTATTCCCTAATTGTAAGGGCATCATAGAGGCTGAATTGTGATGCTTACTGATCCCTGAAATCTATTTGTGACATCACATTCTTAATGTGATGGAAGCTTCAAAACAATAAATTTACATACAGAGAAATTCATCCAGACTGAAGTTAAACTCTACCTGCTATAGCCTCATCCAGAATATCTTTGAAGCGGTGTGTGAATCTAGACACGATATCAGAGCAAATCATGGAGCAAAAAAGCCTGCAGGAGATTGCATATTAGCTGACAACCTAGAAATCAAAGCATTAACGAGGAAAGAGCATATTGCATCTGGCTTTCTGCTCATACCTCTTCATTTTACCCTTATACTTCTTGTATAGATCAATCTCAAGTCTGTCCTCTCTGACTCAGATCCTCTATAATTTACTTCAAACTTTTCAATATCAGCCTCAGTAATCTAGAAAAAGAATAATAATCGTTCCTCAATGTTAGAGTGTCTACTACTCAATTAATAAATTGGAGTAATTATTTTACTGTTACCTTTGGATGCATAGCTCGGAAAAACTCCTTCAAGTTTTCGACAACATCTCCTGCCAGGTCCTGTTAATAGGCAGATGATAATGAGGAAACCATTTTTTAGATAGGTCAGTGAGGGTTGTCAATTAACACTTCAATAAAGACAATTCTATTATCAATTCACAAATACAGATTGAAAAGATTGTTTATTAACGCTACATTTCTGAGAATCTCAATATATATAAGAGTGATATTAAGAAGAGTCAGATATCAGTAAGACTTGTCTACAAGAACCAAAAATATAAGCTGGATCAACATACAAGATACCATATATGGATGTCTACTGTGAGTGTAAACGTAACACTGTTATTGCACAATGTGTGAGTTGCCCTATATAAGAAAAGACAAAAATATATATAACACGCAGCCAACAGTGTTTGGTTCAGAGAAGGGAAAGGAAGTAGATTTACTTCCCCAAGGAAGAATTGTCATCATACCCTTTGATCGGTATACCTATTAAGGAAGACATACACCTCTCCCTTACTCCTTCCCTTCCCTGACATGGAGGATCCAGATACCTCTCAGTTCCCACTTTCTTTCACAACCTAGAAAAAATAAGTCAAAATAGCACAGGACTACCTCCTTTTATTCACCCTCACTTACCCTCTCTCCCTTTAACCATAGTAGGTTGTGAGTTGTGACAAAGAATTGGCTCAAATAGTAGTTACTAGAGAAAGCTGTATGAAGGTCAGATTTCAACACCTCTTAACAAAGAGCTGATGCCCCCAAACCCAACTCAGCAGTCACCTTCAGAATCTATTACATGATAGTAATGAGATTTTAGCTCACCGCCATAACAATGAAACAATATTTTTACCACATCACACAATCAAATAGAAAAGTGGTTCCAACATACTAAAAAAGAAGCTAGAGTTTCCAACATGTATCAGAGTTTGCAAGGATCACAGGAAAAAAAAGGGAACCACAGCAATATGACTCACAGCGTCATCTTACAGCCAGTCTGATCATAAAGTGCTCGTTTCTCCTCATCACAAGAATTGATATCACCTTTGCAACTGCTGAAATTTTCTCTTCGCCTATTGAATGTAAATTTAAGATAATTTGTCTTCAAATTGTATGTATACAACAAACTGTGGCAAACCATGCCTAAACCATGCAGCGATTTACCTCATCATCAGGATTCTTATCAGGATGAAGTACCAGAGCAACTTGTAATATGCCTTCTTTATTTCCTGCTGGGTTTAGCTGTTTGTTTCAACCCCAAGAATCTAAAAAGTAGATGCCTTGTTAGTATTGCATCTCTTCCTTGAAGAAAGTGAACCAAAAATAGCAGTAACTTAACACCAAAAAGAAAGAGCGTGTAGTTTGTGGAAACATCTCCCAGACCATTATTCCAAAGGCTCCACTCATGAAAAATTATTTTTTATGGCTTCATTAGTAGCTTATATCACATGCCTCAAACAATTTAGCTATTTCTACAGCTATACATGCCGGTGTTTACATATATAAAAGAGGAATTTATCTTAGCATTCTCCAATCAAATCTGTAACATATTTATTTCCTTTGGCATACTATATCCATAACAAGATATCCAAAATTTGCACTTTGCACAAAAACACAAAAAATAGTCACTAGCCAGTGCGAGTGGTATCAATCATTACAACTATGAACTCAATGGTCTTTCAGGCAAAATGCAGCACTAACACTTCACTAGTTAGAGCTTCACATGCTTCAGATAGTTCAACATTCTTTGTACAGCTACAAAGAAATCAACTTGGCAGAATCCATGCACATACAACAAATGCATGCATATAATATCTACCAAGGGAGTTCATCCTATGATTTTTCAAGTCTAATTTATATGATATAGATATTTCTTCTTGCATAATACATTTCAATAACAATTAACACACTCAGTAGCAGAGCAAGGAACCCTAATAACAGGATGAAAGGAAATACAAACTTGCACTGTTCTTAGTGAATGCATATACTCAGTCATCAAGGGGACTCAACAGTTTATACACATACAGAAAGATTTGTTTTTATGCTATTGTACACGAAGAATTCAATTGAACCCTTAGCCCCACTACTGAATACAGTCCATAAGAAGTTTGAAGCTTTTTAATGCCAAAAAACATATTGAGCAACTTGTTGACCAGTCTCATTCAATACAACTTCTAAACTCAACGATCCCCTTTATGCAAAATATAGAGGGAAAATTGGTATAAATCTTAAACATGCCGTTGTATTAATCCAAAACACTATAATCACTCGGAAACCCACAATCACATACTAACAAAACCCTAAAGTACTAAATTGATAAGTAAGGAAAACAAGTTTCACCAGTATCATTACACATTGATTCTGTCCTCCCACCCCTCCAACACACTTCATCTTCAACCCATACCCACGTAACACCACCCTACCGCCACTCCCCACAAAAACATTTTCACACCCATAATGTTCTGTTTGTTACTACAAGCTTGCAAAATGCTAGATCCGCCTAGAAAATGGGGAAAAAAGCTGAAATCAGGTAACTGTAGAAAGAAAAGTATGAGTACCTCATAAAGGCTCTTCTCGTGCGACGAAGAAGAGCCCGTTCAAACTCTCTTCATTTTCCTTCATTTCTACGTCTTCTTCTTCTTCTTCTTCAAATTCTCCACCGGAACCCTAGCCGCCTTCTTTCCCTTCCCCATACAGCAAACCCTAAAAAATGCACTCAACTTGGGCACGCAAAAGCGATCGACGAAATTCAGATAAAAAGGAAATTTTGAATCGATTTCCTCTAATTTGCTGCAAATCAGGTATTTATAGAGGCAAAGGATTCCCGCCATATTGATCCTCAAGCTCTCGAGTTCCCGCCAGGCACCACTAGAAAGTTATGGAGGTTATGATCTTGCCACGTAAAATGACTATAGTACAATCTCTCTTTGAAAAATACCAATAAATATCACCATTACTGTTTAAAAGTGAAGGGCAAAAAAGCATGTATATATATCTTGTTTGTTTAATAAATGATGCGTATATCTTTTATTATTAATGATATATATTTACTCTCTTTTTGAAATTTAGTTTGTTAATAAAAAATGATAAATATGCATCATTTGTTAGAGGATGAGGACATATATGTATTATTTGTTAAACAACGAAAATATATATACCATTGTTAAACAATATGAGTATATATGCAACACTTTTAACGAAAATATATAATTCCAAAATCGCCAAGTATATTATCCTTTTACATTGTTTAAATTTTTAGAAACTAATACTAGATTATTAAAGAGGACATTTGGGTCATTATTGAATGCGATAAATATTTATTAAAAATTGTAAAGGCTTAAAATAATTAAAATCTTTCTAATTAATATATTTTAAAGAAATATATAAAATTTGAAATAATAAATAATTTGAAGAAGCGTCAAATAGGGGTGATATGCAAATTGGTTAAACCAATAACCCAATCGATAATTGAGTTATTGGATTAATGATTCGCCTTATTGGTTTAATCGTTTGATTATCAATTTACTATCCGGAGTTATTAGGTTATTAATTCGGTTATCGGTTTGACCACTTTTTTAACGGGTGAACCGATAACTCGATAATAATTTATTAAATTATAATTTAACCTTCAATGTATAAAATATCCAAACGGGAAGATGAAATGAGTATCGATGAAAAGCGAAGTGCAGTTTTAATCTAAATTAAAATTGATTGTTTTAGTTGAGCTAGTTCTACCATATTTTTCTCTTTTCAACCACTTTTTCCTAATTAAATATATGCATGACTTATGAGATTTTGCATGTGAGATCCCAATATTAACCCGATAACTTGACAAATAACAATCAATAACTAATTAATCAATATCTTAAAGATTCAATATATTTATAAATTGATAATCAATAAATAAAATTAATATTTTTTAAAACCAAATTAAATCGATCAATACATAATCTTAATGTCAAATTAGCTGAATAAATAAATAAACGAAGAAAATACCAAAGTGTGCAAACTTTTTGGCTAATAAAGGCTACCTTGCAACCTAACACAGCCTGCCTTGACACCAAACGCTGGCATGCATTTAGCCCTTTATTATTGAGCACAACAGTAATGTCAGTATCAAATTTAGCTCATAAAATTATACTCCCCTATAAGTTATAACCCATTTAATTTATCAAAGTTTACTAATTCGACTGTATATTTAATATAATTATTTATAAGCAGTTTAGACATGCATCTAGAATTAATATAAAATAAACATAATATATTAGTTGAGAATATATTTTATGTGTTAGTTTTTTCTGTATGCCATAGTATATGTTATGACCCGCATTTTAAAATTTAATTAGAGTAAGATGAATTGGGTTATGACCCGTATTTTAGCTTATTTTAGTCAAATTCGTTTTAACACAAATAACTTTTACCAAATTTGAAGGCGTCCTAATTCAATCTATTTAGTTTGATAAGAGGTTGCTCGGATGATAATAAATATTATTCACCTTTACATGTATGAATTATTTGTTGGAGTTAAGCGTTGAGTAAAATAAAATAGAAAGAATATAAAATTTAAAAAAATAAGATTGTCCACGTTGGTAGGAAAAGTTGATGCTTACATTTAAAAACATATTTTCAGCTAATAAAGATTTGAGAGAAAGTCTCCCCTCGCGGTATTGTTGTCGCTTGGTCGGTCAAATGATCGATTGATTGATTTAATTTTGTATTTATTATTGTTTTAGAGTTTGTGAAGTTTGAGTTTTATGTTATTTATTCTTGCTCTCAGTTCCAATGAAATTTATTTATTTTAAGATAAAGTAATTTAAAACCTCGAGTACAATAAAAAAATTAAATTTAATAAAAACACAAAGGTAATTCTGAGTCTCGAATATTAATAAAATTATTTTATATTTAATTATTTAAACACAGAAGAGCAATATTATTAAGAAAACAAAAGTGGTGAACTCCTAACAAGAGGTTAAAAAACTATTTACTATTTTTTACTTATTTAAATTTATTTTAATTTTGAATTTTTAAATTTTTTAATATTTGAAATTTTATAACTTAATATTCTTTTTTCTGTTTTTATATTTAATTTCAATATCTTTAACGAACCGAGGATAAAATAGAGATACGTATACGTTAGATTCGTTTTTGTTTTGAGAATTGAAGAAAGATATAACTACCATCATAAAATATGAATAAGAATACGTACACATCTGTCTCTCAGTATCGCTTGTGAAATTCATTAAATATATTATTATTATTATATAACTAATGACAGCATTTACTTAATATATTTTATTCCACCATATTTTATTTAATTTAAACATGCCAAAAACCAGTCAAAGAAATTACGAGTCTTTTAAAATTAAAAGAATTACAAAATATTTTAATTATGGTAGTAAATTAGTACCTTAAACACTGTGATTAAATTTAATTGGCCTGTCAGCCTGTCTCTCTCGGAAAAAGGAGGAGGATTCGTAAGGAAAAAGGAATGGCAAAATGGTAAATTAGAAGTTCGGTAAGGGTAGGTGAAGAAAACGAAGGCGTGGGCCACACTCCAAGTTCCAAAAAAATTGTTTGTTTAATTTGAAAGTAATTAACATTCCCTAAAAATATAATTAAATAAAAGGGATTCTGAAAAAAAAAAAGAAAATTATAATAATTAAATTTTAAATATATAAAAAGGAAACGAAATGTCATTTTCCTCAATTTTTACAATTCAATCCTTTTTTTTTTCTCCTCTTTCTTCTCTATTTTCAGGGCTCTCTCTCTCTCTCTCTCTAATCTTTCTCAATTTCGTCGTCCATTTCTTCGCCTCTCGATTCAGGTATCAGAATCTTTTTGTATGTTTATTTGTTTATCTCTCGTAATATTTGATGTTAATTTTATGATTTTCTGTTGTTTTTTCTCTCTCTCTTCTTTTTTTTTGCGTAATTGTTCCTTTTTTTTTTTGTTAATCTGGGGATTCTGGACTTCCGTTTTTTTTTATGGGTTTCGAATTTGAGACTGAAGATCGGGGAAAGTTTTCGATTTGATTGACGAGCGTGAGAATTTTTGATAATTTTATTGATTTTTTTTGTAGGGTTTTCGTCAATTTTTAATTTTTTGGTGGAAAATTGAGCATGTATTCATGCGTTTATGTGTTGAAAGAGGGGTTTCTTTTGGTTGCTTGCTAGATTTGGATTATTATGGTGTTTAATTTTATATGTTATGGCGTGTTATTTGTATAAAGTTTTGATTTTTAGGGATATTGCTTAATAACCCAAGTGGGAATCGCTGACTTGGTGTTTCTTAGTCTAGAACTCGCCGTATCTTTGTCGATTATGCTTCTATCTGAATCATCTGAACAAACTGTGCATAAGCAGTTGAGTTCTGTGCTGAGTTGTGGTATTATATGTTCTTGTTTGGCTCTTTTGGTTCATGAATCGATCAACATAATACCTCAATCCCAATTCCCAACTATTTGACTTCAGCTATACGAATTGTTTGTAGTCTTTACAGGATTCATCATTGTCTTACAATTTTCCCACTCGTTGGATTACACTGGGTATGTTGTTGTTTTATCATTGTCTTACAATAGTAGGACTGTTTCTGCATTGACCATCAACCTTCTGCGATCTGACTTCCTTTTTTGCTAAGCTCACATAGACAGAGTTTTTCTTTAAAAATTCATCATCTTAATTAAATGATGGAGCAGGAATGTGGAGACATCACTATGTGCATTTAGCTTTATGGAATGTTGAATTCATGCTGTATGCAATAAGAGATTAGCAAAAGAAAAATCTTTGGACTTCATTGTTACTGTTCTCTACAAACAAAATAATCATTGGACTATTTTGACTTTGTCTAGATAATCAAGTTTACTAGTCATGCTCCTTTTAATAGCAATCTTGAATAGTTGAATTCCATGTTAAATGATTTGTGATGAGTGACATGACAATGTTTGAAGTGCCAGCTTTTGCTTGTCAAAACGGTTACAGGGTCGTCTTCTTGTCAGTCTTTACCACTTGCTTGAGTTTTGGTGACAGCTATATTTGTATTTTTTTGGAAGGAGCTACAGATAGTTAAACTTGTATTTTTATAGAAACGTAAGAATAAGTTGCCTGTTTTTCTATGGATTCTAATTGGTTACAGAAATAACTCTCCAGCCTACACATATTTTTATGGTATGATGATTTGCTGTTAGTATTGACAAGGACGAGCTGGCTTAGCTAGGAAATCAGTAGTTAGCTGAGCATGTAAGGGTGGAGCCTAGGATATTTCTTCTAGATTGCGCAACTAAGTATCTAGTTAGCTTGTCAGTAGTAGTTTCGCTCTACACATTATTCTATCTGGTAGGGAACTCAATGTTTCATATGTATTGCAATGTAATTACAATCTGAACACATAAGTACTTGCAAAGTCTAGGTAAGGGTTGGCTTAGTTAATTTGAAGTCAGGCAAAAGTATCTCAGAAAGTGTTTGAGGTATATCAAAGCGAGATGTCTAGCAGTTGAATGCAGTTTTTCCATGTAGTTAACTTACATCTTCTTATGGATGTTGTAGTGATATAAAAAATAGTTTTCATAGAAGTGTTATTTGTTGTTGTGCTTGACTCATTAAGAGAATCTAAAGAAGAGAAGGCTGAACGTACCTCAAATATCATAGTTATTTGTGTAGATTACTAATTTAAACCTTCTATAATGTTGACAGATAACCAACCAAAGGCGTTGATTTTGGTGATTAATTCTAGTTATGGTTGGTTGTTTGAATGTGTTCTGATTGCTAACCCTGTTTGATCATTTTGGTGTGTGCTAGCTGAGGAACTTTCTGATTCTTTTTTGTTATGATGATGGAAAACGTGCATAATGAGCTTGTGGTGTGGCAAGTGGCAGGTTAACTGCTGCAAAAAATGGAGTCTTCCAAAGAGACAGGCTGCCAAGCTCCAGAAGGTCCCATCCTTTGCATCAACAACTGTGGGTTCTTTGGTAGTGCAGCCACCATGAATATGTGTTCCAAGTGTCACAAGGACATGATACTGAAGCAGGAACAAGCTAAATTTGCAGCAACATCAATCGAAAACATTGTAAATGGAAACTCAAGCAGTAATGACAAAGAGCCTATTGTCACTGGTGCGATCAATGTGCAACCGGGATCAGCAGAATTAAAGGTTATCTCTACAGAAGCATCTTCAGATTTATCCTCAGGTCAAAGTTCAGAGGTGAAGCCAAAAGAGGGCCCATCTAGGTGCACTACTTGCCGCAAGCGTGTGGGTTTGACGGGGTTCAATTGCAAGTGTGGAAATCTTTTCTGTTCAGCTCATCGTTATTCTGACAAGCATGACTGCCCATTTGATTATAAGAATGCTGGTCGGGATGCTATTGCTAAAGCAAATCCTGTTGTTGTAGCAGAAAAGCTCAACAAGATCTAGGAAGCCTCTATTGAATGTTATATGAACTGAAGTATGATGTTCTTGCTTTAAAATCTGTTGGTCTTCCTATAAGTTGGCCTTTTTCCGTATAAGGTGTCCCTTAGATTTCGATGGTATAAGTGATGAAACTGGGGCACATTCATTCTATCTCCAGTTTGTAAGTTGCTATTTATGCTGGCTTGGTGGATATCATCATTGGACTCTTAGTCCTTGGTTCTTTCTCAATATTTCTTCTTCTGTTCGACGTACATTGCAGAACGACTATCCGCTGTAAAAGGAAAAAAAAAAGAAGGAAAAACAGTGTGTCATGTTTGTTCATCCTTTATCAATTTGCTCTTGTTATCTCATATCTGTTACTACTATCAATTCTTTCTTCTAAAAATCTGTTTAATGTTGTCACTAGTGATGCTTTTTTTTGTTGGAGATAGATAGCTAGTTGAGTTTTACCTCTTTTGATGTTAACAAAGGTCAGCCATTATCTTGCATATTTTGTTTGATTTAATTTCTAACCTTTGTGTGGTTAGATTGAGATAGTGTGACATCTAAGACTTATAAGCCAAGATTGAACACAAGTAGAATACCAAGTTTTAGATTATCTTACATTGGGACTTCACAAAGCTAGTTTTTCAAGGCTTGTATTTCACTTTGGGCAATGAAATAAGAGATACTGGGTTTAGTCCTGGCCCGGGCTAGCATAGCAGTGATGTGTGAATTATGCGCGTTTTTGTTTCATGTGTGAGTTAGCTGCATATCCATGAACGATAAATCTGCCTTCTCGAGTTTCCGATATCCTTCTTTTTATTGCTACTCACAATTACAGCACACAAGGAATATTAGGAGGGGCAAATAGCGCGAAAGCTTATCTGCATAACAATGTAATAGTCACCACTAGTCCGTTCTTGTTTTACAACTATGAATCAATCAATCAATCATCTCACATACCAAAGTATCAGATTGAATGACCCTACGTTCGTATAG
>JACEIK010003059.1:9650-28116 GCA_018107945.1 Datura stramonium | reverse complement strand
CTTCTAGACCGACAAACTTCTAAACAATTAGAGCACATGACACCATAGACGCAAATTCCACATAAGAATAAGAGAGTAAAGTAAAGAACTTTTATAAAATATAACATAAATTCACATCATGCACAATTTAAAACTCGATAATAATGCAGCTCAAATGACAAATCCGTAAAATCTATTGGACCAAACCGAACATATATACGTCTCTCTTTATTTTAGTTTATCTTTAAACTAAATGATAGAAATTTTCAGTCGAGAAATTGAAAAAGCAGGATTTTACAAAATTTATTTAATTTTCAACATTTACTAAATATGTTAGCAGTGTCCATGACAATTTATTTGTATCAGAAAATCCAAAAAAAACAAAAAACAAATCTGAAGATTTCTCAACTCTCCCATGAATGCAAGAATCAAATTGTAATTCCCCATATAGTTTTTTAAATTCATGAGAAATTGATCTTTGGTCACTTCCATATTTTAGGATCTTGTTTTATTTGTATCTAATTTTTCGATACAAATTTCGATTAACATAGTTCTAATTCTCAATCATGTGTTAAAATCTGGAGATTTGGAGGAGACCCTGATACGAATTTCGGGTTAAAAGGGGGGATTTTTCTTCGGGTTATAATGTCGAATTTGTATGGAGATTATAATCAAAAGATTGATTATGTTTTCAAGATCGTTTTAATCGGAGATTCTGCAGTTGGAAAATCTCAATTACTGTCTAGATTTGCAAGAAATGAATTTAATTTAGATTCAAAAGCTACAATTGGGGTTGAGTTTCAAACAAAAACTCTGATTCTTGATAACAAAACCGTAAAGGCACAAATTTGGGACACTGCCGGACAAGAAAGGTTGGTTTTTTTTTTCTTTTCTCACAGATGTTGTCTTCTCTTATTATTATTATTATTTTTTTACTGTTATTTAGTTGTAGTATTGGTTGGAAATGAGCCTAAATGGAGTGACATAGTGAGTGAGGATTCAGATAGATGACTCCAACTTGTTTGGGATTGAGGTGCGGGTATTGCTGCTGTTCCGAAAGAGAAAACTGGCTTCTGGATTAATAGAAATAACATATATTCAGTGGATTCAAGCTCATAGATGAATGACCACCTAGAACTAGGTTATCAGAAGAGATTAAAAGTTTCAATCTAGGTTATATTTCCAATGGGATGATTAATGAAACATGAGGTTAGCAGCCACAATAAGGTGCATGTTGTGGTAGAGCAAGGATTTTCACCATAGTGGAAATCCATATTAGTAAACACACGAAGAAGCTAAGGAAATTTAATATTTTTGTTGCTCGGATTCTCCGAAAAAAAATGCTGCTGCATCCTTGTCGGATCCTTCAAAAATACACTACTTTTTGAAGGATTCGACACACATCTATCGACACTGCTGATGATTTAAGGACTCTCCATAAAATGCTTGCCCCATTCTATGTTCTTCCTCCTCTTAATTTTCTAGTTTCTGTTTTTTTGTACAATTGGTTGTACTGTCTAAATTGAGAGAATGAGTGAAGTACCAGCAAAATTTCTTCCTCTGTCATACTTAAGAATCTCAATAACTTTTAGTCAATTTGATAATTGTTGCAACTCAATGGATCTCTCATCTCTCTCTCAGATATAGAGCAGTAACAAGTGCATATTATCGAGGTGCAGTTGGCGCGATGCTAGTCTATGACTTAACAAAACGCCAATCATTCGATCATATGTCTAGATGGCTGGAGGAACTAAGAGGTCACGCGGACAAGAACATAGTTATAATGCTCATCGCGAACAAATGTGACTTAGGAAGTCTTCGAGCTGTACCAGTCGAAGATGCTCAAGAATTTGCAGAAAGGGAGAACCTTTTCTTTATGGAAACATCAGCTCTTCAATCCACAAACGTCGAGACTGCATTCATGACAATTTTAACGGAAATTTATAAAATCATTAGCAAGAATACGCTCACTGCAAATCCGGGAGCTGATTATGGGAAGTCACAATCTTTTAAGGGAACCAGGATCATTGTTCCCAGCCAGGATTTGGATTCTGGTGGGAACAGTGGTGGCTGCTGCATGTAGTCGTGATTTTTCATTGAATTCTTGAGGTCTTTTTATTTATCCGAAATCATAACATAACCGGAAATGATTTTATATGTTGTGTAGAATAGAGAATCGTTGTTGAGGATGAAGTTGATTAGATAGTATGTCTAGCTTTGTCTGTATACAGTTCATTAAGTTGCTTACTGGAGAGGCGATGCTACAAGCCTGTCTACGGGTTCTGCCATGTATTTTGTGTTCACTTAATATGTATAAACAATTTATCAAGAATCCAGTATGCTTGCTTTTCTAGAATACAACACCCCAAAAAACTCAAAATCCCAGCTCTGCCTTCCAAAGTTACAAACACACTAAGACGGATGACACTAATATGGTGAACGGGTTCATGACAAGAAACATACTGCAACTTGGACAAAAACTTAAGTCTTGTTGAGGCAGTAACTTCTGTTTGATCAGCCAATCTCACTCGAGGGTTTATCTGAAACAACCTCTCCACCCTCCTACAAAGTAGGGGTATATTGTTGTGGTTGATCAGCCAACCTCAGTTCGTTTAAGAGTTGAATAGATAACCTGTTCATCTTGGCCCAAATTAGGAAAAAGTAACATTGAAGGTAATTAGTTACTATGTTATATAATTCGAATGCGGAAAGAATTTATATAAGGTCAAAATTATATATATTTCAGCAAAAGAAGAGTTAAATCCATAGGGTAAATTAATGCCTAACCAACAGAGAAGAAAGGCAACAGAGTTTTCATTTCAAGATTACACACACTGATGCAGACACATTACTAAAATCACACAGTAGAAACAAGAACACCAGTTGGAAACGAAAACGAAAAACACACAAACAACTTTTACAAACTTCATTCTTGCTGAGGAACTAATTCCGGTTTAATCAACTATCCTCACTTCGTTTAAGCGTTGAGTTGATAGCTTAACTTCCTTTGCCACATCATCGCCAGATTCTTCTCCGATGGCACAATAAACGTGCAAAGTTTCATCGCGCTCCAGATTATAGTATAACAGCCGGTCATTAGCCACCACTTTCTCTGAACAAATGTTGCATTTGATCTCCGCCATCTCATGTTTGAAAGGGAACGAAACGAATAGCTCGTAAGAGACATCATCTGGCATCAGGGTCAAGGTCTTGGGAGCTGCAGCACATTGACGAGTTATAAGAAATTTACACGGGGCGCAATAGTATCCCCTGCCACGTCCGTTTTTGAAATCAACGTAGCAGCCGGAGCATTTGGGATTCTCATTCACAAAATCTAAGTAGCAAGTTAACTTGAGAGGGTGTTGTGGATGAGAGAAATGCTGAATCTTGGATGGAATTACAAAGCAAATTTCGTCGATAAAGTAATTGCAACCAGTGCAGCAGACGTAACCCCTCGAGGACCCAAAGTTGCACACGTTGCACCTCAGGGGATTGGCCGAGTTGTTGTATTCTTTGAGAGGATGGCGGTGAGTGAAATGCGTGACTACAACACCCCTACTCGGGTGACCAGCACGAGCAGGAGGACGATTTGTTATTGCCAGAGCTTGCAGACGGATCTGAAGTTTACTCATGGAATCATTCTCCAACCCGTATTCTGTTACTGCAGCACAACCGAAGTGACACGGGTAATCATGATCATGGTTGTAAAACACCCAGCAGCCCGAATTTGGAACAGCTTTTGCACAAATTGAACAAAAAGGAGCAGCAGCCTCACTGGTTCTTGGAAATGAAAGGAACAGATGAAGTGGATATTTTACTTTCGGGTTCAGAATTATGGGTATAGAAGCACATTCGACATGAAGATTGAAATTGCACGACAAGCAGCAATAGTATGACCCGAACAGGGGATGATCAGAATCGCCATCGCCACAAGCAGAGCAACGAAATTGCTCTTGTCCAGTGGGTGCGGCGGCTTTGAAGGGCTTTAGCACAAGAGTGTGGTCAGAGCCGGGATGAAAATCATGGCGAATTTCCTTAGGGAAATTAGTACAGTACATATCATGTAGGTAATAATCACATTCCTTACAAGAAAAACATAGGCCTGAGATGATGATATTGCAAAAGCTGCATTTGATTCCTTCACTCTGTCGAAGGTTTAATCGTTCCAACAGATGACGATGGCTGAAGTGATTCAAGGTGCCCTCACTACGAGGAGATCGATGATGATCATCATCATCGAAAGCAGCTCGTAGTAGCTGCCTCATTCGTCGTCTATTCTTGGATTCAACATTTTCTTGATCAGTTCCCTTGTCATCATCTTCATTCATTTTCTGCTTTGTTTCTCTGTTAAGTCTCAAAGCTGCAGCACCATCTTCCTTGTGTGTAACCAAAGGTTTATTGCCAATACTACTATACATCTCTATTTCTCTCTCCTCTGTAGATGTAATTGCAGTGCAATGGAGTTTGTTAAAAGACAAAAAAGAAGAGTACTATAAGATAAGATCAATTCATAAAGACTATTCACTGCAAAAAGATTCTTCACAAAAGCACAACCTCCCACTTCAAAAAGTTTCACCAGTACACATGTTCCTTTTTTGCTTTTTGAAAAAATTATTGTTCTTGTCAATTCACAATGGCCACCTCACTCCCTTCCAAGATTTCCTTCTATTCACTAATCATTCTTGAGATGTTTTACATTGTGGGTGTGCTTTGTTAGATTTTCTTTATTATGTATGTGGCCCAATAGAAACATATCTACAGTAACCATGACTTGTGTCACCGGTCATCGGAAAATTTTTAATTTGCAGATGAATCCCTTTGTCTACACTGTGTCATATTATGGTTGACAAATCGTCGATCTTCCAACATTGTATTTATACATTATAAGCTAGTATTTAGGAGGAAGACAAGTCAACGGACTAATCAGCACCCCTTATGAATGGATCCGACCAATATCTATTTCAAACAGTAGTTAACCGAATCTTTTCTGCTTGTTTGATTATCTCATGGAAGTGCCGGAATAAGTCATGTTCTTTATGTTACCTAAAGCTTACTACATGTAAGATTCTCAGTTACTTTTACTTTCTAATATCTAAATTATAAGTACATACAAAATGGTACTATAAGGGAATTTGGACTCTGTATTTAATTTATGGAGTTTGCTTAGGATTATGACCTTGCTTATAAAAAAATAGGAGGATTCCAATATTTTGGCATATTAAATTCTGGAAGTCTACTTATTTACCTAATATCCTAACATTACTGGAAATGATTTACATTCGATCTCATTGAGTTCAATCCCGTTTCCAATCCATGACCAATATGAGTTCAAAACTTCCTTCGCAACTTTTGGAGCTTCTTGGTAGTGACTCCCTCATAATTCATTTTTAGAAATCGAATGGATTTTGCCTTATACATGCGCGAGGAAGGTAATAAAAGAAGAAAGTAACAAAGCATTCATTCCAGGATAACAGAAACGCAGCAGACATATTACTAAAATTACACAGCAGAAACAAGCAACAAAGACCTTCACCCTGAAAATTTTAGAAACTGCAAACTTGCGGTGGAGCTAATATCAGTCTACTCACATACTCTCCATTCGTTTAAGCGTTCAATTGATAATCTGTCCATCTTGGTCATATCATTGCCGGATTCTTTACTGAGGGCACAAACAACATGCAAAGCTTCATCACCACTATCTCTGCATTCTCATGCCTAAAAGGAAACGCAAAAAAGACCTCATACGAGACACTTTCTGCCAGAGTCAAGGTCTTGGGAGCTCCGGCACACAACGATTCATAATAAATTTGCATTGCCCGCAAAAGTACACACTACTACGAGCGCTTTTGAATTTACTTTGGCAGGCCGGGCAATTGATGTTCTCATTTTGAAAATCCAAGTAGCAGGTAAACTTGAGAGGATGTTGAAGATGAGACATATGTTGTATCATGGACGCAACCGCAAAGCAAATCTTATCAATAAAGTAATTGCAACTACTACATAAGTACCCTGTGGAGAATTCAGAGTTGCACAATTTGCACGCCAGGGGCTTGACCTAGTTATACTCCTTGAGAGGATGGCGGTGAGAGAAATGTGTAACGTCCCAACACAGCTGACCTGCAACTGTAGGAGGACGATTTGTAGTCACCAGAGTTTGCAGCCGGTTTTGAAGTTTACCCATGGAATCATTCTCCATTCGGTATTCTGTATAGCAGCACAATCAAAGTGACAGAGGCAATCATGCTCGTGGTTGTAAAATAGCCAGCATCATGAATTGGGAACAACTTTAGCACAAATTGAGCAAGAGAGAGTAGCAACCTCACTGATAATAGGAAATGAAACGAACAGATGAAGCGGATACTTCACATTGCGATATAATGCTATAGGTATATGTTATTGCAATGACTTCAGAATTAGACCTAAGAGGGGGGTGAATTGGGTATAACACTTATTTTGTCAAATTAAAACTTTTCTTGAATTATCTTTTGTGACGGGAACAGACTTAAATCTGTTCCTTTGAGCTGTATCCTAATCAAGCATAAAATAGTAAAGTGCAGAAAGTAAAGCAAGAGACGAGAATTTTTACGTGGAAAACTACCCAGGCTCGAATGAGTGTAAAAACCACGACCTATTCCCTAGTAGGATTTCAACTTAACTTCACTAGGCATCGAGCCAAATTCGGATTGCAACCCCCGCAATCCAAGGACCTACCCTTAAGCCCTTACAAAGTTCCTAGCCTATATAAACTACCCATAATTTGACAAGATGAACTTTAACACAATTACAAGAGAATGAAAACACAATTGATACTAAAACAAGTTCACAGATTCACCACAACCTGACTCCTAGACCTAGACTGCAACGGAACAGAACTAGGGGACAATCTCTAGCACGGTCAGCTCTCTTCAACTTGAATGCCAATTGAACGCCCAAGAATGATGGATTTTGCTGAAGAGTATTTCGTGAGTGAATGGCTTTCTAGACGTGCTAGACTCTTTATTTATAGCATGCGAATATCCAAGTTGTCTTCCACTAGAAGAAGGAAACTTTGGACTCTTTTTCCTTTCTTGAAAGATCTTGTTGACTCCTTCTAGGATTCCACAAAATATTTTCTTCCCTTTTCGGCCCACAATCTAATTCTTTCCTTAGAAAAAAGATTCCCTTCCTTATAGAATCCTTGTTAACTTTTGGTTCCTTTCTCCTATTTCCTGCAAATAATCCGAGACACTAGAGACACCAATTAATAGCACACGTATTATGTGAATAGTGTATTGATTATTAATCGGCCAAGTCCTCAATTAATTTTATGTGTCAATCATATTTATAAATCATCATCAAATATCACTAAAACCAATTCCAACAAATTCCCCCTTTTTAATAATGACAAATAAAAATATTCTTGAATACATGTTCGCTTTTTCAGTTAATCAACAATTAAGCAAAAACCAACAATCAAGCATAACCTTCCCCCTTTTGGCATCAGCGAAAAGGAACAAACCAACATAAGGGCAAAATGAAAAGAAATAAGAGAAACAAGCAATAACAATCAACACATCAGGTAATCCTTAATATTAAACAAACAATAACCATTACTAGAATTAGTCAAACCAAAACAGAAAAACAACCAGTCATCCCAAAAACTGAACCAACATACAACTAAAACCATTCATGACATTCACGAAAGCAGACTAAGGATCAGGGGCATGAGAGAGAGAGGTAGTAGCAACATCTGTAGGGAACACAGACACTGGGGACAAGGCCTTTATGAGAGTTAAGAGTTCAGCATGATGGGCAGAAGTCATCTCCTCATTACGAGTCAATTGGGCCCTCAAGTCAGCATTCTCCTAGCGAAGCTGAGCATTTTCAATCATCAATCTCTCATTGTTAATAGACACTTGAGTCTGAGCAGTTGAGGGTGCAGTACCCAAATCTTTCACATTAACTCCTTGACGAGAAACACAAGTCTCATAATAATCCAAAGCATCATAAATAGAATAGGACTCGAGAGCAGTGAACTTAACACGAAGTTTATCAAACACCTTTGTCAAAAGAAACCCATAAGGTAAAGCATGATTTTGATTAACATCATCAGCAACCTTAACCAGATAAGACATCATCAACCCAGGCAAATTTATAGGTAACTCCCTATCCTTGGGCTTGAATTTTGGAACAAAGGGTCACCATATGCATATTGTCAGATGGAATTACCATTTTACTTTTAAACAATTTCCTCTCACCAAACTCCTTTACCTTAGGCGTATGATCAGTGATTGATGGTAAGGGTAATGAGCAGTCAGAAACCCCTTGACTTTGAAGACGGGCCCTGGTGCGAGAAGTTGGTCCACTAGAACAAGATTTCTTGAATGCCAGAGTTGAAGGAAAAGCTTTTACCAGAGTGTATTTTCGGGCTCCTTTATTTAAAGCGACAAGAGGCAATAAATCATCAAGACTTTCGGAATCTGACAATGATGGTGGTTTTTCAGTGACCTGGTCATCAGAATCGTCTTCCTCGGGTACACTATCAAGTGAATTGAACGGTGAGGAAGATAGAGGGGGATTCTGAATAGTAGTGTATCTACCTCATATATCGACAAACAATATTTTAAGATCAATTTGAGGAGAAGATGCAGACTCAGGAGAACCAACCGATGGGCTTTGAGGAGATGGTGAAGTCGGGGCTGTGACCATGGAGGTATCCGGTGAGTCGGTGTGCTGTGTTTTCATGGGGTAAGGAGAACTGGGTGTAGGTTCGGTAGTAGTGGTGAGTTTAGAGGTGAACTCGGTGGTGACCATGGTGAGGATGGAAAATAAAATCTTGAAGGTATGCACTGTGGTCTATCTCCTATGGTTGAGAAAGAGAGAAAGAAGGATATAAGGAGTTGAGTTTGGGCAGTCTAGGGAACATAAAAGTAGGCAAAAAGTCAAAGTGGGAAAAGGAAAGAACTGGGAAAAGTAAAATAGGAATGGACTGTGATGTGATTGCTGATGCAGGAATATGATGGGTAAGATGACGTCATGAATAGTAATAGCAATAAGTGGCAGCTTTGGACCATACCTGACTATGTTCCCTGTAGTGATTAGGTTTGTTCCAGTCTTTTCCAGAATACCAGTGTCCTGTTAATATAAAAAATAAGACCTGATGTGAGAAGCTAAAGCCAAAGAAATGACAAAAAAATTTCCCTCAAGACGGTCGTCGTTTATCCATCGTCGGAAAAAGTCTTTTTTTTGCCAAAGGAAGGAAGATTATGAACAAGATGTTTAGTTAATCTTGATTAACCCAAGCTCCATCCTAATTCTCTCAAATTATTCTCTACCAAGAGCTTTAGTGAAAATATCAATAATTTGATTCTCAGTTTTACAAAATTACATAGATATAAGAGCAATAAAGAAAATTAGCATTCTTATTGCCTCCATCCTTGCGACTGGTGCAAAGGTTTCTTCATAATTGATGCCTTCTTCTTGGTTATAGCCCTGACCACAAGACGAGCTTTGTTCCTGGTGACTGTTCCCTATTCATCAAGTTTATTTCAGAACACCCACTTTGTTCCAATTATAGTATGTCACATCGGTGATGGTTCCAGGTGTCATACCTTGCTTCTTTCAAACTGGTTAAGCTCCTCTTGCATAGACATTACCCAATCTGGGTCCTGCAAGGCTTCACGATAATTGTTAGGCTCAATATAAGATAAGAAAGCTGAATGAGCACAAAAGTGTCTCATGGAGGCCCTGGTTTGAATTCCCTTATCCAGATCAGTTATTATTTGATCAAGGGGATGAGAGCTTTGGTACTTCCAAGGCCTCAAAATCAATTCTTATGGGTTTTTATTTTATGCTTTGGGAACAGGGTCAGATGATGTTCCTTCACCTGTTCCTTCTTTTGAACTTACCACTGTCTCAGAGTTTGTTCCCCCTGAATTTTTCAGTTCTTGCCTTGGTTCTGAAGGAATATTCATGGAGTCTATTTTAAAAAACGTTCCTTCATTCAAAGCTGGAGTACTTACCTGTTTGGTTGAAGATGGAACAAGGCTGGTTTCATGTTGTTCATCTTCGTTTTCTTGCAAATCGATCTTACCTATTCCCATAACTGTGCCTTTCTTTCCTTCACCAAAGGACACAGTTCCTCCATTGAAGACTGTTAGTGAGATCAAAAGTTTTTTTACCTGTCATGTGCTTGGAACAACTGCTGTCAAGATACCTTTTTTTTGGTTGTTCCTTCTCATTTCAGCCTACACTCACAATCAAGGGTTAGATTTGGGAACCCACACCAGTTTGGTTCCCTTTCTTTTGAAAACTTGAGAAATCAAATCTTTTCTAATCCATCTAACAATGTTTTCATTTTTCTCAAGAGCTTTTATCCTGGCTAAACATTCATATCTAACATGGACGGTATGTCCACAATGGCTACAAAGTTTATATTCTGCCAAACCAATATATTTTCTTTTTCGATCCTATTTGACAGGTTTGTTCTTGTAGCCAAGACCAGTTCGAGCTCTGTTATAATGTTCATTTAGCCAGGTTAAAGCTTTATAAGATTTGTTCCATTTTTTCATCAGAGAAAGGTCATATTAGCTTGATTCAAGGTTACTTGACGCTCAGAATTTTTCTTTTTCTCTTTGCATAGTTCCTTTTTCAAGGAAACAATTTCGACTTCATGTAAACATTGATCATTGTTGCTTATTTCACTGCTTGATTCTTTCTTATCCTTGATGGTATTTAATTTGGCTTTTAGAGACGAGATTGTTTCCTTCAGCTGACTGTTTTCAGTTTTCTGTACAGAGACAGTCTCCTCTAACTTTAATTTCAGCATTGAGTGTTTTGATAGCATTTTCAGATTCAATTTTCTCCCTTTTAAAAACTTTGTATTTAGATTTTAAACTAGAGAATTTTTTTAATATTTAAGCCTTTTCAACACTCATTTGCTGACATTCATCCATCAAGGAAAGTAGCAATGTAGTCACTTTTCTTTTAGATAGATTGTGAACTTGAGTTTTTAGGTCAGAGAGACTTACCTCAGAGGAGTCGCTGTCTGAGTCTGTGTCACTTTTAGCCATGAGGGCCAGATTACCTTCACCATCTTCTCTTTCTGATTTCTCATCAGAAGTTTCTCCCCAAGTAGCTTTCATGACCTTTTTGAAAGCCTTTGATGCCAATTCCTGTTGTTTCTTTGAGTTTCTTCTTTGTTCTTCTTTCAGGAGGGGACAATCTTTTATCATATGATCCATATTGCCACACTTGAAGCATCCTTGGAACTGTCCCTTCTCAGATGACTTATTTTTATTGTGTGACTCCCTCTTCTCTGATTTTTCCTTTTTGAAAAACTTTGTGAAACTTTGAACAAACATTTCCATCTCTTCGTCATCAGATTCTGATTCAGCTTTTAGGCTGAGACAATGTTCCTTCTTGGGTTCCTTTGCCACTTTGTTACTCTTTTTAAGTTCATATATTTGCAAATTTCCATTAAGCTCATCCATTTGCATTGTGCTCATTTGTTTTGCTTCTTCGATGACAGTAACTTTACGTTCCCAAGAGGAAGGCATGATTCTCAGAATTTTTCGAACGTTTTCTTCAGTTGTAAATTCCTTCCCAAGATATTTGAGCTCGTTTGTGATGTGCATGAATCGGATAAACATATCCTTGACTGACTCATTTTCGCCCATGGAAAAGAGTTCATACTTCCTTATAAGCATGTTAATTCTGGATTGTTTTACCTGATTTGTACCTTCATGAGCTAGAGTGAGAGAGTCCCAAATCTCTTTTTCACCGGAGCATCCAAAGATACGGTTGTATTCATCAATGGCCAGTCCAAAGTAGAGTATTTTTATAGCCTTTGCATTTTTCTCCATCATTTTGAAATCATCAACATCAAATGCATCTTCAGTCTTTGGGACCTTTGTTCCGTCGGATTTTACTTTGGTAGGAACAAGAGGTCCTTTCAGGGTGATTAGCCAGAGCTGATAGTTTTCAGCTTTCATATAAATTTCCATTCGATTTTTCCAGAGACTGTAATATTGGTTATTAAAGAGAGGAGGTCGAGTGCTAGATTGTCCCTCATGCAGAGTTATTTCGGAAGTCATTTTTACGGATCTTTCTCTAAAGGGTTAACCTATGAATGAGTAACCTGATCTGATACCAATTGTTATTGCAATGACTTCAGAATTAGACCTGGGGGNTGAGTCTAACACTTATTTTGCCAAATTAAAACTTTTTCTTGAATTATCTTTTGTGACGGGAACATACTTGAATCTGTTTCTTTGAGTTGTATCCTAATTCAAGCAGAAAATAGTAAAGAGCGGAAAGTAAAGCAAGAGACGAGAATTTTTACGTGGAAAATCACCCAAGCTCGAATGGGTGTAAAAATCACGACCTACTCCCTAGTAGGATTTCAACTTAACTTCACTAGACACCGAGCCAAATTCGGATTGCAACCCCCGCAATCCAAGGACCTACCCTTAAGCCCTTACAAAGTTCCTAGCATGTATAAACTACCCTTAGTTTAACAAGATGAACTTTAACACAATTACAAGAGAATGAAAACACAATTGAAACTAAAACAGGTTCACAGATTCACCACAAGCTGACTCCTAGACCTAGACTGCAACGAAACAGAACTAGGGGCAGTCTCTAGCACCGGTCAGCTCTCTTCAACTTGAATGCCAATTGAACGCCCAAGAATGGTGGATTTTGCTTAAGAGTATTTCGTGAGTGAATGACTTTCTGGACGTGGTAGACTCTTTATTTATAACATACGAATATCCAAGTTGTCTTCCACTAGAAGAAGGAAACTTTGGACTCCTTTTCCTTTGTTGAAAGATCTTGTTGACTCCTTCTAGGATTCCACAAATATCATTAAAATCAATTCCAACAGTATAGAAGCACATTCAACATGAAGATTGAAATTACACGACTCACAGCCATAGTATGTCTGAAACATAGAATGAACAGAATCATCATGTCCGCAAGCAGCACAAACTAACTGCTCCCGGCTTGTTAGCATAAGAGTCTGGTCAGAGCCGGGATGACAATCATGGCAAATTTCTTTAGGGAAATTGCTGCACACAGTATGAAGATAATAATCACAATGCTTCTCACAGGCAAAAGCCCAACCTGAGATGATGATAGTGCAAAAGCCGCATTTGATTCCTTCACTCACTCGAAGGTGCAATCGCAGCAAAAGATGACGATGGCTGTGTTGTTAGACAAAGATATAATATATCTCTTATAAATATTTCTTAATTTCAAAATATAGTTTTTAGAAATTAAATAAATAGTACTACAATAATTTCAAAATACTTGCTAGTTTCAAAATTCAACAGATAATTGATCATGTTTTTCCAATTCTACCCTTAATACTTAAAGTCATTCTACAATGTGAAAATAATTATTATTGTATGTTTCGAAAATTTAATAGAGTTATATTAGTCAAATTACCATCCCTATTAATTTTTTCTTAATAGGTGTGCAAATCTTATCCTAGCAGTTAAAATGGAACAGATGGAGTAGTTTATAAATCTCTTTTCATTAAAACAAGAGTGAAATTGGAAGAACATCATTAATGTCTTCTTGATAATGTGAAACACCACTTATTTTGAAATAAAATAAAAAGACTAACACGCCACTATTTTAAAACGGAGAGAATAATTTAGATGAAAATGTTTTTGCCAGAACCTTATTGCAACTGGAGCTGTTTCGTCGAAAACATTATGTCTTTCACATCTTTCGAACAATATTGTCCATCGAAAAATTAACAGATTGTTGTGATTGTTACATTGTACAATGTGATCGAAATAATAACTAGTGGTAAATGTTGCATCCCAACATTTTCTAAATTAACCTACTTGAGGCATTGTACTTAGCTTGTACTTAGGCTAATGCTTACTGACAGTAGTCCTTGTATTGATAAGAAGCAACAACCAAAAAGAAAAGAAAAACAATGTAGAAATATGCATACTTCAGTCTGGGGAAGTGCTTATATTAATTAGCATTAGGAAAAGAGTAAATTTTGCCAAAGCATGTCATTAGACTTACTTTAAGCTTATCAAGAATTTTATGAATCAAAACTGTTAAGCTTCCCCAAGAAAGTAAAAGAAAAATGGAGAGAATTGTATCTGTATATATACATATTCATCTGATACACATTTCACACCACTCACACTTTTTTCCATTACGAATCAACTATACAATAGAAGAGAAAAAAAAATTTAGTGATGTATACTTCCAAGGAAGAATCAGTAAAATTGAATGACAAAATGCAAAATGTCCGAGGAGGCGGGCAGCCAGTGCGAATGAATCAGTTACTAAGAGCTGCTTTTGCTGATGCCTCCGATCCTCCTACTTGTGGCGCTGGCTTAAATCACTTCAGTCATTGTCATCCGTTGCTGCGTTTGCACCTGAGAGAGACAGAAGGTATCAAATGCAACTTTTGTGATACCATAATCTCTGGTTGAGGTTTTGCTTGCCTACATTGTGGTTATTATCTTCAGTTAGCCAATAACCTAGATCAGTTTCATTGTGCGGCTTGTGGTGTTGATGATTATGTAATTTCTCTGTTTCAGTCATACTATTGCTGTGACTGCTGCAATTTCAATCTTCATGTTGAATGTGCTTCTATACCGATAACTTTGAACCTGAAAGTGAAACACCCACTTCATCTGTTCTTTTCAATTCCAAAAATCAGTGAGGCTGCTACTCTCTCTTGCTCAATATGTACTAAAGTTGTTCCCTCTTTGGGTTCTTGGTTATTTTACAACCATGATCATGATCACCTCTGTCATTTCGACTGTGCTGCTATAATAGAATTTGCAATGGAGAGTGATTCATTGGCAAACTTTACACCCGGCTACAAACTTTGTCCATAACAAATCGTCCTCCAGCTCGGGCAAGTCAGCCGAGTGAGGGAGTCACGCATTTCACTCACTGCCATTCTCTCAAGAAATATAACTCTGCCAAGCGCCCGAGTTGCAGCTTGTTCCAATCTGTGTACACAAAGGTTTCCTTTGTGGTGGTTGCAATTACTTTATCGATGATATTTGCTTCTCTCTTCCATTCAATATTCAACATATGTCTCATCCCTAACACCCTCTCAAGTTAACTTGGTACGCAGACTGTCGAAATGAGAATCTCAAGTTCCCTGCTTATCAAATCTATACAGAGGAACGGGCATACTGTTGCACCGAATTTGAATTTCTTATTGATCATTTTTGTGCTAGCGCTCCCAAGACCTTGACATTGGCGAATGTTAACTACGAGCTCTTTTTTTCATTCCCATTCAAACATGAGAAAGCGATTATCGAGTGCAGCCTTTGTAATGAGATAATTGTGACAAAAGACTGGTATGTTATACTATAACATGGAGCGCGATGAGGCACTTCATGTATCTTGTGCCCTTAAGAAAGAATCTGGAAACAATGAAGAGTCGGAAAGCAATTTATCAATTCTGCCACCTAAACAAATTGAGGATAGCATATTAAACAGTTCTTGATCATTCTGCAGGCTCACTGCTTGTGCGTTTCGTCCTGTCTTAGATTTTTGTTGTTTATTTCTCATAGGCGTGCTTGTTTTTGGTGTGTGACCTTATTAGTTCGTTGCAAATTCCTTTAACCGTTGAATAGATAACACGTCTATCTTGTCTGTATCACATCCGGATTCTTCCAAGACGGCACAGTAAACGTGCAAAGCTTCATCGCGCGCTAGATTATAGTAAAATAGTCCATCTTTGAACACCACTACATCTGAACAAATGTTGCATTCAATCTCTGCCTTCTCGTGTTTGAACGGGAATGAAACGAAGAGCTCATAAGACACATTATCCGACAAGGTCAAGATCTTGGGAGCTGCAGCACAATAACGAGTAAGAATGAATTTACATTGGGTGCAACAGTACGCCCAGCCCCATCCACTGTCTTCCAAATCAACACCGCAGCCTGGACAATTGAGATCCTCACGCACCAAATCTATGTAGCGAGTAAATTTGAGAGGGTGCTGGGGATGAGCCATATGTTGAATCTTGTCGATAAAGTAATTGCATTCACTGCAAATGTACCCAGTAAGCACATTGAACTCACACAAGTTGCACCTCAAGTACCTAGACGAGCTGATTTCTTTGAGAGCATGGCGCATGGGTGAAATGGGTGACATCTCCACACGATTGACCAGGCAGTGTAGGAGGGCGGTTTTGAAGTTTACCCATGGAATCATTATCCTTTGCATATTCAGTTACAACAGCACAGTCGAAGTGACAGAGGTAATCATGATCATGGTTGTAGAACATCCAGCATCCTGAAGTGGGAATTTTTTTCATACAAATATAGCAAAAGAGAGCAGCAGCCTCACTGGTTATTGGAAAGGAAAGGAACAGATGGAGTGGGTACTTCACTTTTTGATACAAGGCTATGGGTATAGAACCACATTCAACATGAAGATTGAAATTGCAAGAATCACAGCAATAGTATGACTTGAATAGGGGATGATCAGAGAAACCATCTTCGCAAGCAGAACAATTGGCCTTAAAGGGCTTAAGCATAAGAGGGGATGAAAATCATGGCGAATTTCTCTAGGGAAATTACTACACACCTCATGAAGGTAATGATCACAATGCTTCTCACAGGCGTAAGCCCAATCAGAAATGATGTTATTGCAAAAGCTGCATTTGATTCCTTCACTCTCTCGAAGGTGCAATCGCAGCAATGGATGACGATGGCTGAAGTGATTTAAGACAGCCTCAGGAGGACGACTATCCGATACATTAACCAAAGAAGCTCGTAGTAACTGACTCATTCTCAATGACCGTCCTCTGCAGACGTTGGGCTTAGTTTCATTGTTGTCAACGAAATCATTCATCTTCTGCTATGTTTCTCTGACAAATCCTCAATTTTAATGCAACTTGTTGAAAGGCACGTAAGTATTCATGTACTATATATATTCACACACTCTCCCTCTTTCATTTTGTTTTGGTAAGATTAACAGTCTTGATTCATGAATTCTTGAAAAGTTCTTTAGTGATACTCGTGATATCATTGACTAAATGCATTTAACCTTTGTACTACTTCTTCAGTTACATTTTAATTGCTACGATAAGATTTGCATACTCATTAATTAAGTAAAAATTAATAGGCATGGTAATTTAATTAATATAACCCTATTAATTTTTTGTAAACACAACGTACATTTTAAAATAACTTTAAGTACTAAAGGTAGAATTGAATTTTGAAACAGCTATTTTTAGTATACCTAACGATTAATTAAAACGGAAGGGAGTGAGTACTACTTATTAGGAATGTGCTTTGATTTCTCCGCTAACAAATCCCAATGATTTGCTACATTAATCAAAACACTTCCCCCGACTGAACTCTGCATATCTCCCTCTGTCCATTTTTACATGTTCAGTAATCACGACGATCACTATTTAGAACTTATCAATAGATCAAAACTGTTTAATCTTCCAAAGAGAGAGTTTTATCTATCTATCTNATATATATATACTGCTGACAGTAAACAATTGCAAACTGATTCATGACAAAACATAATACTGCAACTTGGACAAGCTTAAGTCTTGCTGAGGCAACAATTTCTGCTTAATCAGCCATTCTTAATTTCGTTCAAGCGTTAAAACGACAGCATGTCCATGTCGATCAATAAAGTAATTGCAAGCGTACCAGCTTATGATTGTAACATGAGAATGAATAGTTGAAATATAAAACTCACGAAAAAATAATAATTTAAATATATTTTTAATCACTAACTCTATAACTTTAGAAACTAGTAGTAAAACTTAAAGTTATTTACCTTGAGGAGTAAAAATTAAAGACTCTTCTTAGGAAGAAAATAGAATTTATTATGACGAATCCGGGATGAAGTTATAGACTCACAGTGTGAAAGAGGTAAGAGTGTCATCTGGAATGTTAACAGAATCTTTGATAGGTAAATGAGGCAGATAGAAAAGCTAAACATTTTTTTTTGCGCGAGAAGAAAGGCACTTTTAGGGGCTGATAATATTCCTTTGGATGGTTTAACGCGACTAGCAGGCCACGTCGTGCTTAATCAAATAATGGATACTGACTACAATTTGAATTGTCTCCCCGACTTAATGAAAAGACAACCCCATTAATTCTACACTTCCTCAATGCAAAAATCATGTCTTTCCTTCATATACCCTTTTTGTCTTTTCCTCAGTAGCCGACCAGCAAAACAACGAATTCAAAACACAAAATAGAAGCAAAAATACAAGTGACCCGAATGTGTAGGCCGAAACCCATAGAGAAGGCCCATCAATGTAGCCCGGAAGTTGTGTGAAGTCTTTTTCTCAAATCAGTTTTATGCATGGTCACTTAACTTTCATTTTATTACTCTCTCCATTTCAATTTATTCGTCTGATATTGATTTTATTACTTTGAAATTTTATGACCTTAGCTAAAAATACGTGAAATATACTAAAATTGATACGAAGAAAAAGAAGAGACCTCATATAATATTACTCTGGTAAGTTCTTTAG